>SJYT01060757.1:311411-411907 GCA_006410635.1 Cephalophus harveyi
CCCTGACCTCGGACGCGGGGTGTCGCCTCCCGGCCGCCCCTGACCTCGGACACGGGGTGTCTCCTCCCGGCCGCCACTGACCTCGGATGCGGGGTAGCTCCACCCAGCTGCCGCCCTGACCTCGGACGCCGGGTGTCTCCTCCGGGGCCGCCACTGACCTCAGCACAGGGTAGCTCCTCTCGGCCGTTCCTGCGCCGTCGCAGCCTGGCACTCTAGGCTGCTGTCCCCGACCTCGGACGTGGGGCAGCTCCTCCCGGCCGCGCGTAGTGCGCCGGCCCGGCTCTCGCAGCCGACCGTTTTACCCTGGCTCCCAGCTGCCCGGCACCCACACTGCAGCTGCCCCTGCAAGGAGGGCTCAGGAAGCTGGGGCGGGGGGCCTGGGCCAGCCTGCAGACACACGGCCCCTCCTCTTCGGCCTCACTCTGGGCCTTGCTCTGGGGTCGCTCTGGGTTTTTCACAGCATGACTCTCTCTCTCCCAGCCTCTCCCTTTCTCTCCTGCCAAATGAAGATGTGGTGGGTATAGGGAGTTGGGGGCATAGAGCTTCCTTGCCTTCTCCAGGCACATCACACTCCCAAATCTTCAACGTGTCCAACAACCTGGAAGCTCAAAGGTCCAAACCTCTAATCACTTGGTCTTTCTAGTGACCAGCTCCATCCTGAGGCTCTCTAGGGGGTCCTAACCTAAGTCACTTCATTAGTATAAACCCAGGTATGATTGAAAGGGACTTATTATAAATAATGAAAGATGTTCCTATCACTCAGGTAATTCCAAGGGTTTTAGGAGCTCTGTGCCAGGAACCCGGGACAAGGACCAAGTCTATTTTTATCATACTACGCATAGTATCAATATGGTGGTGCTTATGAAGGATGCATGTTACCTTACAGCGGAACTGACTGTACTATTGTTTCTCCATTTGCACACGAAGAAGCTGAGGTACAGGGAGGGTAGGTGACTTGCCCAGAGAAAGTGAAAGTGTTAGCCACTCAATTGTCATGTCTGACTCTTTGTGACCCCATGGACTCTAGCCTGCCAGGTTCCTCTGTCCATGGGATTTTCCAGGCAAGAATATTAGAGCGAGTTGCCATTTCTTCTCCAGGGGATCTTCCCAGGTATCAGACCTGGGTCTCTTGCACTGCTAGCAGATTCTTTACCAGGCCCGTGATTCGACTTCCCCAACCTTCCAGCTGTAAATGGGAGATCCAGGACTTAAACCCAAACTTTGCCAATTTCACAACTTTTGCCTCAAATGCTGTGCTACCCTACTTCCTTTTCTTTTTTCTTTTTCCAAGATATCATCACCAATCCAGATGATGATGACTGTGAGTCAGTCTGGTTATTAATTTCCTGTTGTTAATAGAAGCTTAGTGTCTGAAATATCTGTTGCACCATCTGGAATTTTTAATAAAAACTTGAGGATTTTCCAGGGTTTTTTGTGCATTGCATATGTGTAGTAGCAAGGGAAAAATTGCTATTTTAAACCCAAAATGCCTACAGCCACTTTTACGCTTCAGGTGGGGGGTAAGAATGGTGCCTGGCAGAAGGAAGGCTGCTTTTTTGTTTAAGAAAATACTAAAAATAAGCTTTTTTGATTATGTAACAGAAGAGCTCCTACCCCCACCTCACATAGTCTGAAAGGTGGAGGATCTATCAAGGATTAAATTGCTCTACAAAAGAAACTAATAGGAATCAGAGAACTGTCCACTGGCAGCACGTGAAGAAGGGAGATTTGCAAGTCTCAAGGAAAAGAGGAAATTAAAGAAAGTTCATGGCAGGGAAATCAAATGTTCCCTATCACGTTAGGCTTCCCAGGTGGCTCAGTGGTAAAGAATCCACCTGCAATGCAGGAGATGCAGGAGACGCAGGTTTGATCCCTGTGTTGGAAAGATCCCCTGGAAGAGGAAATGGCAACCCACTCAAGTATTACTGCCTGGAGAATCCCATGGACAGAAGAGCCTGGTGGGCTACAGTCCATGGAGTTTTAAAGAATCAGACATGACGGAGCACACAGCAGCAGCAGCAACCAGGGCTACAGGGCTCAGCCCCTGATGAATGATGACTGATGAGAAATTCCGTTGGGTTGATTGAGGAACTCTGAGATCATGACTATCCAATTTTAAATGTTTCCAGTTGTGTACTAGTTTGAAATTCCCCTCAGTAAAATCCGCTACATGCAGTAGGCTCTGTGTACTTATGGCTTGTGATCTGAAGGTAGAGGATCTGGGTTCCTGAGAGAGAAAAGTGGTGGGTAAAGGTCAGCAGGGGTAGGAAGTGAGGTGGGAGTGACACGGACAGAGTAAAGGTAGTTAGCTAATCCAACTAAGGATTGTAAAGTTAAAAAAAACGTACAGGAGAATCCTGTAAGTTAGTGGTCACTCAAGAAAGCAGGGCTGCCTAACCACAGAACCAAGCAGCCGAAGCATGAAATATGCCCCAAACAGTAAAACAATGGTGCCATGAGGCCCACACGCTGCCCAGTGAGCTCCGTAGGTTAGTGATTCCTAGGACGTGCTCCTCTGGGCACACTAAAAGCAAAAATATAGAGAAAGGACACTTAGGCTGCTTTCAAATCCTGGATAGTGTAAATAATGCTGCAATGAACATTGGGGTGCATGTGTATTTTTGAATTATGGTTTTCTCTGGTTATATTCGTAGGAGTGGAATTGTTGGATCATATGGTAGTTCTAGGCTTCCCAGGTGGTGCTAGGGGTAAAGAACCTGGCTGCCACGCAGGAGACATAACAGATGTGGGGTTTGATCCCTGGGTTGGGAAGATTCCCTGGAGGAGGGCATGGCAACCCACTCCAGTCTTCTTGCCTGGAGAATCCCATAGATAGAAGAGCCTGATGGGCTACAGTCCACAGGGATGCAAACAATTGAACATGACTGAAACGACTTAGCATGCACTCACGGTAGTTCCATTTTTAGTTTTTGAGGAGCCTTCATACTGTTCTGCATAGTGACTGTACCAGTTTACATTCCTACCAACAGTGCAGGAGGTTTCCGCTTTCTTCACACCCTCTCCAGCATTTATTCTTTGCAGATTTCTTGATGATGGGCATTCTGACGGATGTGAGGTAATGTATCTCATTGTAGTTTTGATGTGCATTTCTCTAACAATTAGTGATGTTGAGCATCTTTTCATGTGCTTTTTGGCCACTGTATTTCTTTTCTGGAGAAATGTCTATTTAGATCTTCTGCCCGTTTTTTGATTGGTTGTTTGTTTTGCTTTGATATCCAGCTTCATGAGTTGTTTGCATATTTTGGAGATTAATCTCTTGTTCACGTCCAACAGAGCAATGGATAAAGAAGATGTGGAACAAATATACATTGGAATACTCTTCAGCCATAAAAAAGAACAAAATAATGCCATTTGCAGCAACATGGATAGACCCAGAGATTGTCGTACTGAGTGAAATAAGTCAGACAGAGAAAGACAAATATCGTATGATATCACCTATATCTGGAATCTAAAATAGGGTACAGATGAACTTATTTGCAAAACCGAAGTAAAGTCACAGACGTAGAAAACAAACTTATGGCTACGGAGGGATAAGTAGGAGAGGGATAAACAGGGAGACTGGGGTTGACATATACACACTGTGTGCTGTGCTTAGTTGCTCAGTCGTGTCCGACTCCTTGTGACCCCATGGACTATAGCCTGCCAGGCTCTTCTGTCCATGGGGATTCTCCAGGTGAGAATACTAGAGTGGGTTGCCATGCCCTCCTCCAGGGGATCTTCCCAACCCAGGGATCGAACCCAGGTCTCCATCATTGCAGGTGGATTCCTTACCATCTGAGCCACCAGGGAAGCCCAAGAATTCTGGAGTGGGTAGCCTATCCCTTCTCCAGAAAACTTCTGATCCGGAAACCTTACTGGGGTCTCCTGCATTGCAGGTGGATTCTTTACCAGCTGAGTTACCCGGGAAGCCCATATACACACTATTATATATAAAATAGATAACTAATAAGAACCTACTGTGTATCACAGGGAACTCTACTCCATACTCTAATTTCCTATATGGGAAAAGAATCTAAAAAAGGAATATATATATATATAACTGATTCACTTTGCTGTACACCTGAAACTAACCACAACATTTATATCAACTGTACACCAATAAAAATTTAAAAAAATAAGGAAAGGATGACATTATGCTGAAACCTGAAATGGTTTATTATTTTTAGTATGTGTTACTGACTTTTTGCTTATTTGCTTTGTGCTGTGACAGTCCCAGCTTGACCACATAGAGACAAAGAAAACTCTGCTGTCTGATGTAGAGGAGAAACTGGTGATGGAAGCTTGACATCTACTCAACAGTAAGGAAGAAAGTGGTCCTTGCCCCACTCCCCACTTTTCCTCTGATTATGAAACTGTAGCCCACTGAGTTCTTGAGGTACAGCATGCTCTTGCCTACCAGCTTGTAAGCCTCAAAGCATCCTATTCTAGTAAGCCACTTCTTACCTATCACTTTGCCTCATGCTGAATTCTTTCTGTAGTAAGACATAAAGAACTGGAGCTCCTGAGAGCCCCTGAGATGCACTTCTGGGTTTCAGGAGGGGGTTGAGAACTGGGATGAGAGCAGGAGTTGGGAGCCAGAAGTGACCAGGAGAGAGGACGCACCCCTCGAAAATGGTAGGAAATATTGGGAAGAAGCCTGTTTTTCCCCTAGATAGCTGGGATGGAGAATGAGGCTATATCTGTGGATAGTAGAGGAGAATGCTCCAGAAGAATCAGACATTACCTTCTGGGGAGCTGATACCAGGGGTGGTCCTGCATTCTTTTCTGCCTGGACTTCTGCACCTTAAAGATGTGAACTTCATAATAACCAATGAAGCCGTAGAACTTAAGTTCTGTTTTGCATATCTTCAGAGTGCCCAATGCATAGGTAGGTGTACTCCTCAAAGTTGTTCTCATAGATTTGAAAAGTTAGACCATTTCCCCACATGGCAGTAAAGTGATGTCGGGAAGGGACTGCTTTGTCTAAAGTACCCAAAGTCATCATCTGGGCTTGTGACTTGTCTGGATGACTTCACTTTTTTCGAGTGCTTAATATGTGCCCTGTCCTCCATGCATGTTAACTCTTTAAATCCTCAAAACAACCCCATGAGGTTTGTTGTTCAGTCACTCAGTCGTGTCCAGCTCTTTGGGACCCCATGGACTGCAGCATGCTAGCCTTCCCTGTGCCTCACTATTTCTTGGAGCTTGCTCAAACTCATGTCCATTGAGTCGATGATGCCATCCAACCATCTCATCTGCTGTCACATCTTCACCTCCTGTCCTCAATCTTTCCCAGCATCAGAGCTTTTTCCAATGAGTTGGCTCTTCGCATCAGATGGCCACAGTATCGGAGCTTCAGCTTCAGCATCAGTCCCATGAGGTTGGCCTTGTCCAGTTTTTATGGAGGAGGAAAGAGAGGCTTATAAAAGCCCAAAGTCATGCATCTAGGAGATGGCAGGGCTGGAATGTGAACCAAGATTCATTTTTCTCTCAAACCTTTGCTTGGCTTGTGACCACAATATCCTTTGTCCTTAGAAAAGACACCGTCCCACTTTTGTCCTTAGAAAAGACTGCTGGGTTCTTAGATCCATCCGTTGGCCTGGGAATTTCCTCTTCAAGGCCAGGAATTCTTACACTTGAGTTGCATCAGGATCACCAGGAAGATCTCTCCAAGCAGATTGCTGGGTTTCACCACCAGAGTCTCCAGGTGGAGTCTGAAAATTTGCATATCTAACAAGTTCTTGGGTGATCAGAGTAGCTTCTCTGAGGACTGGAGTTGAGAATCACCATGCTGGGGTGATCTTTTAGTTTGCCAGGTAACCTGGGCATTGTCCCCACGTCCCATGGTTGCGCTCTGCTGTACTGCAGCCAAGGATCCAGGCTGCACAGGACTTGATTTGTCCTCCTTTCAGACTGGGCTCTGGATGGCTGTTCTGTCATCCTATCCAGTTCCCTAGCCCTGTTAGGGCCTGGCTTGGTCTGTTTGCAGAGTTTTCCCTTCTTCCTTGTAGGAGCATCCACACCTTCTGTGGATTGGGCTGCACACCAACACTTCTGAGACCTGCTGGGCTGGAGGGGAAGGGAAGCAGAGCCTGGAAACTAAAAGGAAACTTCTCCCTCCCTCTGAGAGCTGGCATAGAGCTTGGGGGCTTGTGGGGTCGTGCTGACTTAGATGCCTCTGCATCAGTTCAGGGGCTCCTCCCCTCCCCGTGCCTTGCACAGACATCTTTCATCTGGGAGACAGACAGATTGGAATTCTAAGCAGAAAGAAAAACATCTTAATATATCAAGTGTCTTTTGGTAGTAGTTTAAAGGGCTCAAGAGACAGACTGTCAAATGCAGTCCCTGGGTACCCAGACCAATATGCCTCCACTCCTGATGTCTGTCTCTTATCTCCAGCCGGGAGGAGAGCAGAGTCATGTGATGTGTGAGTGTGTGCCTATGTGCACCAGTGGGGGGAGCTACCTTTGATAAAGGAGGAATTTCAGGATCAGGCCTAGAGCGGCTGCCTGCGGTAGAGCTCTGTGGGGCAGGGGCGGGGCAGGCTCGCAGGGCTCTGGGGCTGGAGGCACACTGTCACAGCAACTTATGAGGCGGGGCCTGTCCCTGTCCTCTGCTTTACAGAATCAGAAGCACAGAGACGTCACTTGCTTGCAGTCGCTCAGTGGGTAAGGGGCAAGGATGAGATTTGGACAGACGTGCCACCAAAAAAAGGTATATGGATGGCAAATAAGCACATGGAAAGATGCTCAACATTATTAGTCACCAGGGAAATGCAAATTAAAACCACAATGAGATACTACTGCATACCCACGAGAATGGCTAATCTGGAAAATACTTGACCATATCAACTGTCTACAGAGACATGGAGTCACTGGAACTCTCAGATGCTGCTGGGAAAAGTAGAATGGGGCAACCACTTTGGAAAACTATGTGGCAGTTTCTTAAAAAGTTAAATGTACACCTATCATTGGACCTGCCATTCCTCTCCCAGATATTCATCTAAGAGAAAAGAGAGAATGTCCACATAGAGTCTTGGCTATGAATGTTCTCAGAAGCTACATTTGTAAGCCCCAAACTGGAAGCAACCTAAGTGTCAGTCAACAGGTGAATTGATACACAGCGGCAAACACGTACAATGGAATAATACTAGACAGTAAAAAGGAAGTAAAAAAGATGGCAGAGAGCCGAAGAATTGATGCTTTTGAACTGGGGTGCTGGAGAAGACTCTTGAGAGCTCCTTGGAAAATAAGGAGATCAAATCTGTCAATCTTAAAGGAAATCAACTCTGAATACTTTTTGGAAGGACTGATGCTGAAGCTGAAGCTCCAATACTTTGGCTATCTGATGTGAACAGCCGACTCATTGCAAAAGACCTTGATACTGGAAAAGATTGAAGGCAGAAGGAGAAGAGGGTGACAGAGGATGAGATGGTTGGATGGCATCACTGATTCAATACACAGGAAATTGAGCAAACTCTAGGAGATGGTGAGGGACAGGGAAGCCTGGTGTGCTGCAGTCCTTGGGGTTGCAGAGTCAGACACAACTTGGCAACTGAACAACAACAAGATGGACTGAACTATTGATATCGCAACGGTGTGAATATGTCTCTAAATGATAACGCTTAATGAAAGAAGCCAGATGTAAAAGAAAGCATTCTACTTATATAAAATTCTGGAAAATGCAAGCTAATCTATAGTGACAGGAAATGGATCAGTGGTTGCCTGGATGGGGATATAGAGCATGAAGAGGGCCTGGAGAGGGGATCAGAAAGGACACAAAGAAATATTTAGGAGGATGGAGATGTTCATTATCCTAATTGTGGTGANTGTAAAAGAGAGCATTCTACTTATATAAAATTCTGGAAAATGCAAGCTAATCTATAGTGACAGGAAATGGATCAGTGGTTGCCTGGATGGGGATATAGAGCATGAAGAGGGCCTGGAGAGGGGATCAGAAAGGACACAAAGAAATATTTAGGAGGATGGAGATGTTCATTATCCTAATTGTGGTGATGATTTTAAGGGTGCAGCAGTTCAGTTCAGTCGCTCAGTCGTGTCCGACTCTTTGCGACCCCATGAATCACAGCACACCAGGCCTCCCTGTTCATCACCATCTCTCGGAGTTCACTCAGACTCACATCCATCGAGTCAGTGATGCCATCCAGCCATCTCATCCTCGGTCGTCCCCTTCTCCTCCTGCCCCAAATCCCTCCCAGCGTCAGAGTCTTTTCCAATGAGTCAACTCTTTGCATGAGGTGTACTGGAGTTTCAGTACACCAAAGTACTGGAGTTTCAGCTTTAGCATCATTCCTTCCAAAGAAATCCCAGGGTTGATCTCCTTCAGAATGGACTGGTTGGATCTCCTTGCAGTCCAAGGGATTCTCAAGAGTCTTCTCCAACACCACAGTTCAAAAGCATCAATTCTTCGGCGATCAGCCTTCTTCACAGTCCAACTCTCATATCCATACATGACCACAGGAAAAACCATAGCCTTGACTATACAGACCTTAGTCGGCAAAGTAATGTCTCTGCTTTTGAAAATGCTATCTAGGTTGGACATAACTTTTCTTCCAAGGAGTAAGCGTCTTCTAATTTCATGGCTGCAGTCACCATCAGCAGTGATTTTGGAGCCCAAAAAAATAAAGTCTGGCACTGTTTCCACTGTTTCCCCATCTATTTCCCATGAAGTGATGGGACCAGATGCCATGATCTTCGTTTTCTGAATGTTGAGCTTTAAGCCAACTTTTTCGCTCTCCTCTTTCACTTTCATCAAGAGGCTTTTACCTTTTCTAAAGCCAGCTTGAACATCAGGGAGTTCACGGTTCACGTATTGCTGAAGCCTGGCTTGGAGGATTTTGAGCATTACTTTACTAGCATGTGAGATGAGTGCAATTGTGCGGTAATTGGAGCATTCTTTTGCATTGCCTTTCTTTGGGACTGGAATGAAAACTGACCTTTTCCAGTCCTGTGGCCACTGCCGATTAAGGGTGTATACATATGTGATTTTAAGGGTGTATACATATGTCCAAACTTATCAAATGTGTACTTTAAATGTGTACAGTTTATTGTATTAATATATCAATTATGCCTCAAAAAGGCTGTTAATTAAAAAAACAAAACAAGACAAGGACTTTCCAGGCAGTCCAGTGAGCAAGACTCCGCTCTTTACTGCAGGAGCTGAAGATTCCTGGTTGGGAGACTGCCGTGCGGCACAGCCGAAACAAGCGAGCAAGCAACCCAGGCTGCAGTCTGTCTCCAGAGCTGCTGCACCTCTGATGCTGTGCCTCAGAGATCAGGCTGGCTACCCCGGGGAACAACAGCAACCTATTCTGTGGTCATCACTTTACATGGTTTAATCCTCCCATTTGTCAGTCCTCTTCAGGCAGGACCTATCTGATGATGCTCATTTAATGGATGTGGAGAAGTTAATGACATACTCAAGGTCACACGGGTGGGACATGAGAGAGAGGCAGACCCATGCTCTTCACCCCCTCGAGAAGGGAGAACAAGTGGGCAGCAAGCCCAGTGGCTGCCACAGCCTTTGGTCAGGGCCCAACAGCAGGCCAGCCAGCCCGGTAGACTTCTCCTTTGAAGAAGTTCAATCAGACCTCTAAATATCCTTCCAGTTTTTGGTATCCAATGAGTCTGTGAAACGAAAAACAAAAAGCAAAAAAAAACTTCCATCGCTTAAAGGGCCAGTCATTGCATGGACTCCTTTGTCTGTCTCCTATTTATTTACTTGGTTTTGGCTGCACTGAATCTTCACTGCTGTTCATGGGTGGTCTCCAGTTATAGTGAGTGGGGGCTACTCTCTAGCTGCAGGGCATGGGGCTTCTCGTGGTGGTGGCTTCTCTTGTTGCGGAGCGTGGACCCTAGGGCACTTGGGCTTCAGCAGTCATGGTACATTAAAAAAAAATCATAATAAAATATCCATAACAGAATTTACCATTTAAATCCTCTTTAAGTGTACGATTCAATGTCCTTGAGTACATTCACAAAGTTGTACAACCATTACCACTGTATAGTTCCAGAACTTTCTAATCATCCCAAACAGAAACTCTGTCTCCATTCCACACTAACTCCTTATCCTCCCCTTGCCCCACTCCCAGCTTCTCTCTTGGGAAAGTATCTGCTATTCTACTTCCTGCCTGTATGGATTTGCCTATTCTTGGTACCACATATAAGTGCTGTGGTTTAGTCGCTAAGTTGTATCCAACTCTTTGGTGACCCCATGGCCTGTAGCTCACCAGGCTTCTCTGTCCATGAGATTTCCCAGGCAAGAATACTGGAGTGGGTTGCCACTTCCTTCTCCAGGGGAATCTTCTCAACCCAGGGATCGAAGCCAGGTCTCCTACATTGCAGGAGAATTCTTTACAGCCTGAGCCACCTGGGAAGCCCACCACACACAAGTGGAATCGTACCTAGCACACACAAGTGGAATCATACCTAGCACATTCAAGTGGGATACCCAAGTGGGATCTTTAACCTTACTTGAACTCCCACTCTTTGTTTTGGTGGCAGGAGTGGGAGGAGATGGGACTTTGGACACTGTGCTATATAGGTAGTGAAGTCTACTGTTTTCAGAGCAGAAGATGGGATGGGGAATGTCCTCTGCTGGGACAGGTCCAGGGCCTCTCCCTGAGGTGGACTTGGCTTCTGCTCCTGGCCAACAACTGTGTAGATGCACATGGCTATTTATGTGTATGTTTTTGGCTTGGATCTCATGTTTCCAAAACATATTCAGCAGGTGCCTCAGGAGTTCTGAGAATGATTGATTTGGATGTCATTTAACTCCCTGGTGGCTTGGATGGTAAAGAATATGCCTGAAATGTGTGAGACCCTGGTTTGATCATTGGGTCAAGAAGACCCCCCTGGAGAAGAGCATGGCAACCCACTCCAGGATTCTTACCTGGAGAATTCCATGGACAGGGGAGCCTGGTGGGCTACAGTCCATGGGGTCACAAACAGCCAGATATGACTGAGTTACTAACACTTTTACTTTCCCTTTAATTATTTAAAAATGGCTATAAGCATACCCATTCAAATGTATTGCAAATAAACACACCGATTGGGCAGATTGTGTAGATCTTAGAATGGCTACAGTCCATGGGGTCACAAACAGCCAGATATGACTGAGTTACTAACACTTTTACTTTCCCTTTAATTATTTAAAAATGGCTATAAGCATACCCATTCAAATGTATTGCAAATAAACACACCGATTGGGCAGATTGTGTAGATCTTAGAATGGAAGGGGTCTTGATATCTTTATTTAATTAAGGAGAATCCTACAAGGAAGCTTATGGGAGATGTCTATTATTTGCAGTAACTCCTCTGTGTGATTAGAGGTTTCCTATAAAGCATGGACATTTATTGGCCATTGAGGTAGATGAATGTGGCAAAATGTATTTCACAAAGATGGCTACAATAGCATCTCCCATCCCACATGTTCTTGTTATAATGCAAATATTATGGATTGAATCGTGCTCCCTCCAAATTCATATATTGAAGTCCTATCTCCCAGCACCTCAGAATGTGACCTTATTTGGAAATGAAGTCATTGCAGATGTAATTAGTTAAAATGAGGGCAGACTGGAGTACAGTGGGTGCCTTATCCAATGTGACTGGTGTCCTTATAAAAGGAGAAATTTGGATTCAGGTGGAGAACACTGTGTGGAGCTGAAGGCAGAGATCCAGGTGATGCTTCTACAAGCTGAGAAACGCCAAAGATTGCGAGGAAACCACCACATGTTAGGAGAGAGGCATGGGACAGTCTCCTTTTCAGTGCTCAGAAAGGCACCGGCCCCGCTGACCTCTTGATTTCGGACTTCCGGCCTCCAGAACTGTGAATCTGTTAGGGGAGGCACACTGATTGAAAGTGCCCACCCTGGCCAGGCACCATAGTAACTATTTGCATGAGTTGTTTTATGACAGGAGATCCTGATAAGGAATTCGGAACTAATAAGCCACCACCAACCGGAAGAAAAATCCAGGAAAAGTCGAAAGGAGACACCGCGTGTCCATCCACTTCCCAGAAAACCTCTCGCTAGCATCCGCGTGCGCCACCAGGAAAGACTCTGAATTAGAATGATTGGCCAAAGACCACCCAGAAACTAATCCCATCACCATAAAACCCGAGACTGTGAGCCACGCAGCAGAGCATTCTCCTGGGTTCCCTTACCCTACTGCTCTCCACCCGGGTGCCCTTTCCCAATAAAATCTCTTGCTTTGTCAGCACACATGTCTCCTCGGACAATTCATTTCCGTGTGTTAGACAAGAGCCCAGTTTTGGGCCCTGGAAGGGGTCCACCTTCCTGCCACAAAATGATACCTTTCTCTTGTTTGAGTCACTCAGGCTTGGTATTTTGTTATGGCAGCCCTAGCAAGCTAACACACAACCTGTACACCACTCTCATTTAGAAATGAGGTCTATGTCCCCTCCCTTGAAAATGGATTGCTGTTTTGATTATTTAGACAAGTAGCATTCAACAGAAGTGATGCCCTATGACTTCCGAGGCTAGACCATAAAAAGTGCTAAGGTTTCTGTCTGGCTTATTGGGCACTTGCTTTTGAAGCTTTCAGTCATCATGCGAGCCGTCTGGGTCCCCAGTCTGGGTGGGTGTCCAGGCGGTGTTGAGGAGGCAAGGGGATCACTCTAGATGAGGGTGGAACTTGTAGGAGCAAGGAAGTGTCCTGGGACTGGTGGCAACACGGGGGACCCCAAAAGGCAAGAATGGGCTCTTGCCCTTTGAAATCTTTGGGTTGACCTACAAATTAACTAGACACAACACCACGTCCAGACACAAATTCTAGAAAGGCACCTGTAGTGTGGTGACTGGTCCTCTCTTCCCACTAGGAAATCAGGTAATTAAGGACAATCCAAACTGAAGAGGGTTCGGGAATGGGAGGCCCCTTCCCACAGGGAGGCATATTCTGAGAGCCATCCCCAGGCTGCATCCCTGAGCATCTTCTCTTTCCCTCTACAGTTCCCCCTTTAGCAGTACCTTCACTGAATTGTCATCACTTACCCTCAGGATAGTTTGAGTCCCCTACTCTGTGCCAACCATTTTCTCGGCATTCTCTCATTCAATCCTTGCAATGACTCTGCAAAAGGCCTTTATTGTCCTTTTTCTCTATCATTCACATCTCAGGAGAGATCAATTAACCAAATTAATCCTATAAGGAAGTCTCAGTAGCACCATGAACATTTTCAGGCAAAAGAATAGTCTTTAACTACCTCAGAGGAAGGCCAGCCCCTTTAAGGAAGAAGTAACTGCCGCCAGAGTTAAAGGGGACTGTGAAATATTGAAATCTGCTACACTCTGGAATGGAAATTTCTTTCAATGTAGATTAGGCCTTGATTCAGGGGAATGGCCGGAGACTGGTACCTGTGGTTCCCTTGGCAACCACCTTCTGATTGGAAGGAACCAGAGTGTGGATGGGAAGCACTGGGAACGCCTGTGTGACTCACCCATAAGTAGGCAGAAAACAGTTAAAAAGCTGCCACCAGTGAAGCTATGGGGCGGGTGGGGTGGGAGGCGGAAACAGCATTCTTTTCTTTCTTTTCATCAGCTTGCCAAGGTCTTGGGAAGGACCACTGATTTCAGGGAAATAGCAGGGAATGGCTGACCTCTGAGAAGACAGTCAGTAAGAAAGTTGTTCTCTTTCCATTGAAAGCATAGAAGTCTTCCAAGCTGTCTCTTTTTGCAGCACAAAGAGTGAAGGAGTCAGAAAAAGGTACCCCCAAGAGTTTTCAGACAGCTGCACAGATGTAAGCCCAGAATTCTGAGCAGAGGCTCAGCCCTGGCATTTACATGAACTCCTTTCAGTGGCAGGGAGAACGAAAGGAGAGAAAGCTACAGAAACACCAGGAGTGAAGACTTCATCTGAAAGTCCAACCTTTGATCAAGTGTTGGTAGAGAGCCTGAGAATTTGCATCAGCCCCGATCTGAGGCTGTCCAGTCTGAGTAATAGGGATCAGCATGAAAGCTTATATGATGCATACTTGGCACCAAGCTCCTTTCTGAGGGCTTTCTAAGGGCTTTGGTAATTTTAATCTGCATAACAATCATACAAGGTGAATTCATTGTTAGCCCCTTTTATGAGTGGAGAAATCGAGGCACAGAGGAAATTGGACCACGGGGACAAAGCTGGTAAGCACTGGAGTCAGGATGCAGATCCAGGCTGTTCAATGTGGCCATCATGGGATGCAGAGGAGGGTCAACTGGAGAAACAGAGCCTGGAACAACAGAGAAATGATACTGGACAGGGCTAGGCCAGAGACGTTCAAGCTACATCTCGGCCTGAGCATAGACAAGTTTTATCCCAGCAGACCCCCAGCACCCAGAGGGGTCCCTCCTCATCGTGGGCCCCTGGCCTGTTCCAAAGCAAGAGAAATGCTTTTAAAACCCAGGAAAGCAGGAACACTGCTCTGTGAAAACATCCCTTGCTTATAGGATAAAGTACAGATGCCCTGTTCTGTCACATGAAGCTTCCCTATCAGACCTTGTTCTGCTTGCACCGGAGCTTCCCATGTGACGCAATGGTAAAGAGTCCACCTGCCAATGCAGGAGCTGCAGGAGACGCGGATTCCCTCCCTGGGTCGGGAAGATCCCCTGGAGAAGGAAATGGCAACCCACTCCAGTGCTCTTGCCTGGAAAATCCCATGGACAGAGGAACATGGTGGGCTATCGCCCACAAGAGTCACAAAGAGGGGTCGCAAAGAGCTGGACACGACTGAGCCACCGAGCATGCCTGCACTATTTACATCACTGCTTGCTGCCTTCCTGTTGTTTGAAACCCTAAATTGCCCATGTCTCCCCTTTCTCCTGGCAGAGTCAAGCATGGCTCACCCCATCTCCCAGATGGCTGTCCTTCCCAGATGAAGCCACCACTTTGGTGAGCTGTCTCTGGAGAGAAGCACGTTTCCTCAATGGGATCATTGGATCATCACAGATATGACCGATGCCAGAGCATAATGTAAAGCTGCAATAACCATAAACTCAACCATAATTTTAAAACATGAAAATAAGTGCTGAGTTCTAGAAAATGAGCACATGTGCATTAATTATCCAACAGACCCTCATGTCCTGTAAAGTGTGTGTGAAGCGAAGAACTCAGCTACACCATAAACTGGATATAAAACGCATGTGCCAGCAGGAAGAACGGGGCTGAGAAAGTCATCCTACCTCTGCCACTACTCCTGTGTGACTTCGGGCAAATAAGCCTCTCTAAGCCTCCGCTTCCTTGAGGGTCACCAGGTTTCGGCCACGGTGGTGTCGTGAAATTCTTGCCATGGAATTCTCCAGGCAAGAATACTGGAGTGGGGTGCCATTCTGACCAGCAGGAGGTATTAAATAACACTTAATAGCAACTATCCTTACCTACAGAGCGATCTTTCTAAGTTCTCCAGGTGAGAAGCTGGATCTGAGATAATTTTCCCCTCTGTGACATAGAGACGCTGAAGAGCTTTCTAGGTCCTCAGACTGAGGATTCTCCAGGTGTGATTCTGGGCTCACACAGGGCCTCCTGATAGGCTGCAGATTAATCTAAAAATCTAAGTTTTTTGTTTTTGCTTTTTAAAAAAGATACAAATGCTGTGCAAAAGTCTACAGACTTTTGTTTTTGTATAATCTAGGGGTTACTTTGGAGAAGGCAATGGCACCCCACCCCAGAACTCTTGCCTGGAAAATCCCATGGATGGAGTAGCCTGGTAGGCTGCAGTCGATGGGGTCGCTAAGAGTCAGACACGACTGAGCGACTTCACTTTCACTTTTCACTTTCATGTATTGGAGAAGGAAATGGCAACCCACTCCAGTGTTCTTGCCTGGAGAATCCCAGGGACGGGGGAGCCTGGTGGGCTGCTGTCTGGGGCTGCACAGAGTCGGACACGACTGAAGTGACTTAGCAGCAGCAGCAGCAGGGGTTACTTATTGGGTGAGTTATTAAAGATCACAGAAAATCACTATTTTTAAAAAATCCCTTATTAACTTATTTATAGTAAAAACCTAAACCAACCAACCCACCTGACACCCTCCAACCACTCCCTCCCCACCAAAACCTAAGTGAAAAAGCCCTGTAGCCTTCTTGGTCTTTTTCCTTAAAAATTAAAAGGACAAACAAGAAAAACAGCTTTAATGGGATATAATTCACATATCACAGAATTCACCCACTTAACCTGTATAATCCGATAGAGCTTAATATACTCACATATATCAACAATTATTATGTTGTTTCTTTCCAATTTTTTGAAATCACAGAGCTTCCCAAACTTCCTTCCCCATCTGGAAAGTGGCAACAGGTTGGGAGATAAGCCATGGATTTTTGCCTTAGCTGAGTGAGGATGATGAGATAGTTTGAGATCCTTGGAGTTGTTTGGAAAAGTAGCTTGCATTCCTGACTTGAGCCACGAGGTGTCAGGCTCAGGGACTGGCAACCTTGCCTCACTTGGGGAACTTTTCTGCTCTCTGACGCTGTGCAGGGAAATGCAATGGACAGAAAAGCAGAAGTAGAAGTTCTCGTGGAAGCATTCAGTCCAACTCAGCCGCTCAGTTGTGTCCGACTCCCTGCGACCCCATGAACCGCAGCATGCCAGGCCCCCCTGTCCATCACCAGCTCCCGGAGGTCACTCAGACTCACGTCCATCGAGTCCGTGATGCCATCCAGCCATCTCATCCTCGATTGTCTCCTTCTCCTCCTGCCCCCAATCCCTCCCAGCGTCAGAGTCTTTCCCAATGAGTCAACTCTTCGCATGAGGTGGCCAAAGTACTGGAGTTTTAGCTTTAGCATCGTTCCTTCCAAAGAAATCCCAGGGCTGATCTCCTTCAGCATGGACTGGTTGGATCTCCTTGCAATCCAAGGGACTCTAAAGAGTCTTCTCCAACACCACAGTTCAAAAGCATCAATTCTTCGGCGCTCTTTCTTCACAGTCCAACTCTCACATCCATACATGACACAGGAAAAACCATAGCCTTGACTAGACGTATCTTTGTTGGCAAAATAATGTCTCTGCTTTTATATATGCTATCTAGGTTGGTCATAACTTTCCTTCCAAGGAGTGTTTAGAGTATTGGAATTTCCTATGGCTATTTGACGTGGGCTTGGAAAATTGCTTCACATTGGCTTGGGCATTTGGCAAAAATTAGAATCAGTTTTTTTTTTTTGGTCCTTTCTTCACTCTTTATGCCTTCATTTCAAGATGTCTTGAGGGCTACTACATGTTAAGAACCGTGCTGGCAATGGACGATACAGAGATGAACAAGGCAGTGTGGGTCCTTTCCCTTAAGAAGCTCATACTATAGCAAGGAGGAAGATTATAAACAGATCAACACATCACAGATGACAAAAATCTTGAAAGTGGAGAGCAAAGGGTGTGGTGAGGGTCAGAGAGAGGTTACAGTGTACATGTAACAAGAAAAACAATACCCAGACTCCTGATTTGTGTGCGTGGGGGGAATTTCCATGTTACAAATGCTTTCATAAACAGGTTTATTTATTATTTAAATCATATTGATCGAGCACTGTGCTAGATAAGGAGGGTTCAACAGTGAAAAATTCATGTGGAAGCTATCATTTATACTTTGCATATCCCAGACACTCTGCTTTACATACATTATCACATTCAATCTTCCAATAAATCCTACAAGGATGGCTCTATTAGGCTCATTTTTCAGATGAGAAGCCTGAGGTACAGAAAGACTTGCTAACTTCTTTAAGATCTGAAAAAATGAGTAAATAGTAAGAGCAAGTGATAGGGTAAGAGTCATATGCAGGGAGGGTAACTTGGAAGCCGGGACTTGAACCAAAGGCCCACACGTCTACTCCTGTGTACTCTGTCTCTCTTCAGCTCTGTTCAGTTCCATCGCTCAGTCGTGTCCGACCCTTTGTGACCTCATGGGCTGCAGCACACCAGGCCTCCCTGTCCATCACCAGCTTCCGGAGTTTACTCAAACTCATGTCCATTGAGTTGGTGATGCCATCCAACCATCTCATCCTCTGTTTCTCTTAGAGAGATTTTAATGTAGTGACATTAGTGACATTTAATGTAGTGACTGTGACAAAATTTTATCCTCTTCCCAACCACGTGGAGTAGGAAATGTTCATACTGTCATTTTACAGGTCGATGCACTAAAGATCAATTAGAGAAAGGACAATCTCTCCAACAAATGGTGTTGAAACAATTGGTCATCCATACACAAAAATAAATGAATCCATAAAAATGAAAAGAAAAAAGAAAACAAAAAAACTGTGATCCATATCTCTCACCATATGAAATATTTACTCAATCCTGGTCATAGAAGATAAAGTAAAATTTCAAACTATGGAATTCCTAGAAGAAAACAGGAGAAAAATTTTGTGATTTTTGGCATATCTGTAGAAGAACAAATTGATACACTGGAGTTCCTCAAAATTAAAGCTGTCTGCTCTTCAAAAGACACTGCTGTGGTTCAGTCTCTGAGTCATGTCCGACTTTTTGGGATCCCATGGACTGAAGCATGCCAGGCTCCTTTGTCCTTCATATCTTCTTGAGTTTGCCCAAATTCATGTCCATTAAGTGAATGAAAAGACGAGTCATAAACTGGTAGAATATATTTGCACAGCATATATCTGATAAAGAGCTTGTGTCCAGAATATATAAAGAACTCTTAAAATTCAATAATGAGAAAACAAATAGTCCAGTTAAAAAGAGGCAAAAGATTTAAACAGACACTTCACCAAGGAAGATATATGGATGACAAACAGCTGGAATTTGACATGGAACAACAGACTGGTAGGAGTACCTTCAGGCTGTATATTGTTACCCTGCTTATTTAACTTATATGCAGAATACATCACATGAAATGCAGAGCTGGATGAAGCACAAGCTGGAATCTAGATTGCCGGGAGAAATATCAATAACCTCAGATACGCAGATGACACCACCCTTAAGGCAGAAAACGAAGAAGAACTAAAGAACCTCTTGATGAAAGTGAAAGAGGAGAGTGAAAAAGTTGGCTTAAAACTCAACATTCAGAAAACTAAGATCATAGCATGCGGTCTTCTCACTTAATGGCAAATAGATGGGGAAACAATGGAAACAGTGAGAGACTTAATTTTCTTAGGCTCCCAAATCACTGCCGATGGTGAGATTAGCCATGAAATGAAAAGACACTTGCTCCTTGGAAGAAAAGCTATGACCAAACTAGACAGCATATTAAAAAGCAGAGACATTACTTTGCCAACAAAGGTCCATCTAGTCAAAGCTATGGTTTTTCCAGTAGTCATGTATGGATGTGAGAGTTGGACTATAAAGAAAGCTGAGCACCAAAGTATTGATGCTTTTGAACTGTGGTGTTGGAGAAGACTCTTGAGAGTCCCTTGGACTGCAAGAAGATCCAACCAGTCCATCCTAAAGGAAATCAATCCTGAATATTCATTGGAAGCACTGATGCTGAAGCTGAAACTCCAGTACTTTAGCCTCCTGATGTGAAGAACTGACTCACTTGAAAAGACCCTGTTGATGGGAAAGATTGAAGGCGGGAGAAGGGGATGACAGAGGATGAGATGGTTGGATGGCATCACTAACACGATGGACATCAGTTTGAGTAAGCTCTGGGAGTTGGCGATGGATAGGGAAGCCTGGTGTGCTGCAGTGCATGGGGTTGCAAAGAGTCGGACACGTCTGAGCGACTGAACTGAAGTGATTAATGGCAAATAAGCATGTGAAAGGTGTACAACATCATTAATCATTAGGAAAATGTAAATTAAAACCACAATAAGATACCATCCACATTTCCTATAAAGGCTAACATGAAAAAGACCCACCACAGTGAGTGTGGCAAGGGTATAAAGGAATCAAAACTCGTATAAACTTCTAGTAACAATGTAAATGGTAAACCACTTTGGAAAACAGTTTGGCAGTTTCTTAAAAATTTAAGCATGCATCTACCATATGATGCATTTTGCTCCTAAGTATGTGTTCATACAAATATTTGTCTATAAATATTCATACCAGTTGACAGCTTTTGTTTTTAAACAATAGTCCAAAACTAGAAAAACCCAAATGTCCATCAACTAGTGAGGGGATAAGTAAATTGTGATAAATCCATACAATGGAAAATATTAAGCAATAAAAAGGGATGAACTTCACACACTATATGGATGAATCTCAAAAATAATTTTGTTAAATGAAAGAAGTCAAATAAAAAGAATACCTGCTATCTGATTTCATTTTTAGAAATTCTAGAAAATGCAAACTTATCATGGGTGACAGAAAGATCAATGATTTCCTGGGAACTGGGGAAAGGGAGAAGAGAAGAAGGGATTTCAAAGTAATTATGAGGAGTGATGCTTATGTTCACTATCTTTGTTTTGATGATAGTTTTATGAATGTATCAGTTCAGTTCAGTTAAGTCACTCAGTCTTGTCTGACTCTTTTTCACCCCATGGACTGCAGCATGCCAGGCTTCCCTGTCCATCACCAACTCCCGGAGCTTGCTCAAAGTCATGTCCATTGAGTTGGTGATGCCATCCAACCATCTCATCATCTGTCATCTCCTTCTCCTCCTGCCTTCAATCTTGCCCAGCGTCAGGGTCTTTTCCAATGAGTCAGTTCTTTGCATCAGGTGGCCAAAGTATTGGAGCTTCAGCTTCAGCATCAGTGCTTCTAATGAATATTCAGGACTTACTTCCTTTAGGATTGACCAGTTTGATCTTGCAATCTAAGGGTCTCTCAAGAGTCTTCTCCAATACGACAGTCCAAAAGCACCAACCTGTATATACATTCATATATACGAGGTCAAAACTTTTCAAAATGAACATTTTAAATATCTTCAGTTTATTGTATGTCACTTAGACCTCAACAAAATTGCTAAAAAATCAACAGCAAGAAAACAAATAATGTATTAAAAAAATAGGCAAAGATTTGAACAGCTATCTCACGTAGAAGCTGTATGAATGACATATAAACACACAAAAAAAGATGCTTAAATTGATCAGCTACTATAGAAACGCAAATTAAAACCAAACTGATCACACACCTATTAGAATGGCTAAAACAAAAACAAAAATAAAAGAAAGCACCAAACCTGACACCAAATGCTGGTGAGTATGTGGAGTAGCTGGAGTTCTCACCCACTGTTGGTAGGAATCCAAATGGTAGAACCAACCCTGGAAATCACTTTTCAGTTTATTATAAAAGTAATCATATACTTACCATGTGACCCAGCCAGGTATTTAGGGAAATAAATACTTATGTTCACCCCCAAATTTGTACACAAATGACAGCTCTATTCATAATCATCAGAAGAATGGAAACAACCCACAACCCAGAAGTCCGTTAATGTGTAAATGAATAAAAAGACTGTATTACATTCATACAGTACAATACTACTCAGCAACAAGAATGAATGAACTACCGATTCATTCAATAGTATGGAGGAATCTCAAAGGCATTGTGCTGAGTCAAAGAAACTATTTTCAAATAGTTATATACTGTATGATTCTATTTATGTGACATCCTGGAAAAAAAACGGCTATCAGAGTTTTGCCAAGAGAACACACTGTCATAGCAAACACCCTCTTCCAAAAACACAAGAGACAATGGACATCAGCAGATGGTCAATACCAAAATCAGATTGATTATATTCCTTGCAGCCTAAGATGAAGAAGCTCTATGCTGCTGCTGTTGCTAAGTTTCTTCAGTCGTGTCCGACTCTGTGCGACCCCATAGAAGGCAGCCTACCAGGCTCCCCAGTCCCTGGGATTCTCCAGGCAAGAATACTGGAGTGGCTTGCCATTTCCTTCTCCAGTGCATGAAGGTGAAAAGTGAAAGTGAAGTCGCTCAGTGGTGTCTGACTCTTTGCAACCCCATGGACTGCAGCCTACCAGGCTCCTCCATCCATGGGATTTTCCAGGCAAGAGTACAGGAGTGAGGTGCCATCGCCTTCTCCGGGAGAAGCTCCATACAGTCAGCAAAAACCAGACCAGGAGTTGATTGTGGCTCAGATCATGAACTCCTTATTGCCAAATTCAGACTTAAATTGAAGAAAGTAGGGAAAACCACTAGACCATTCAGGTATGACCTAAATCAAATCCCTTAATGATTATACAGTAGAAGTGACAAATAGATTCAAGGGATTAGATCTGATAGAGTGCCTGAAGAACTATGGACAGAGGTTCGTGACACTGTACAGGAGGCAGTGATCAAAACCATCCCTAAGAAAAAGAAATGCAAAAAGGTAAAATGCTTATTTGAGGAGGACTTACAAATAGCTGAGAAAAGAAGAGAAGCACAAGGCAAAGGAGAACAGAAAAGATACAACCATTTGAATGCCGAGTTCCAAAGAATAGCAAAGAGAGATAAGAAAGCCTCCCTCAGTTATCAATGCAAGAAATAGAGGAAAACAAAAGAATGGGGAAGACTAGAGATCTCTTCAAGAAAATTAGAGATACCAACATTTCACACAAAGATGGGCTCAATAAAGGACAGAAATGGTATAGACCTAACAGAAGCAGAGGATATTAAGAAGAGGTGGGAAGAATACACAGAAGAACTATACAAAAAACATCTTAATGACCCAGATAACCACGATGGTGTGAACACTCACCTAAAGCCAGACATCCTGGAAAGCAAAGTCTAGTGGGCCTTAGGAAGCATCACTACGAACTAGTGATGCTAGTGGAGGTGATGGAATTCCAGCTAAGCTATTTCAAATCCTAAAAGATGATGCTATTAAAGTGCTGCATTCAATATGTCAGCAAATTTGTAAAACTCAGCCACGGGACTGGAAAAGGTCAGTTTTCATTCCAATCCCAAAGAAAGGCAATGCCAAAGAATGCTCAAACTATCACACAACTGTACTCATTTCAAGCTAGCAAAATAATGCTAAAAATTCTCCAACCCAGGCTTCAACAGTACGTGAATTGAGAATTTCCATATGTTCATGATGGATTCAGAAAAGGCAGAGGAACCAGAGATCAAATTGCCAACATCTGTTGGATCATATAAAAACAAGAGAATTATAGAAAACCGTATACTTCTGCTTCATTGACTATGCTAAAGCCTTTGACTATGTGGATCACAACAAATAGTGGAAAATTCTTAAAAAGATGGGAGACTATCTTATCTGCCTCCTGAGAAGTCTGTATGCAGGTCAAAAACCAACAGAACTGGACATGTAACAACAAACTGGTTCCAGATTGGGAAAGGAGTACATCAAGTCACCCTGCTTATTTAACTTATATGCAGAGTTCAGTTCAGTTCAGTCACTCAGTCGTGTCCCACTCTTTGCGACCCCATGAATCGCAGCACGCCAGGCCTTCCCGTCCATCACCAACTCCCGGAGTTCACTCAGACTCACGTCCATTGAGTCGGTGATGCCATCCAGCCAACTCATTCTCTGTTGTCCCCTTTTCCTCCTGCCCCCAATCCCTCCCAGCACCAATCTTTTCCATTGAGTCAACTCTTCTCATGAGGTGGCCAAAGTACTGGAGTTTCAGCTTTAGCATCATTCCTTCCAAAGAACACCCAGGACTGATCTCCTTTAGGATGAACTGGTTGGATCTCCTTGCAGTCCAAGGGACTCTCAAGAGTCTTCTCCAACACCACAGTTCAAAAGCATCAATTCTTCAGCACTCAGCTTTCTTCACAGTCCAACTCTCACATCCATACATGACCACTGGAAAAACCATAGCCTTGACTAGATGGACCTTTGTTGGCAAAGTAATGTCTCTGCTTTTGAATATGCTATCTAGGTTGGTCATAAATTTTCTTCTAAGGAGTAAGCGTCTTTTAATTTCATGGCTGCAGTCACCATCAGCAGTGATTTTGGAGCCTCAAAAAATAAAGTCTGACACTGTTTCCACTGTTTCCCCATCTATTTCCCATGAAGTGATGGGACTAGACGCCACGATCTTCATTTTCTGAATGTTGAGCTTTAAGCCAACTTTTTCATTCTCCTCTTTCACTTTAATCAAGAGGCTTTTAAGTTCCTCTTCACTTTCTGCCATAAGGGTGGTGTCATATGTATATCTGAGGTTATTGATATTTCTCCTGGCAATCTTGATTCTAGCTTGTGCTTCTTCCAGCCCAGAGTTTCTCATGATGTACTCTGCATATATAAGTTAAATAAGTAGGGTGACAATATACAGCCTTAACGTACTCCTTTTCCTATTTGGAACCAGTCTGTGTTCCATGTCCAGTTCTAACTGTTGCTTCCTTACCTGCAAAAGGTTTCTCTGCATGATGCAGAGTACATCATGCAAAGTGCCATGCTGGATGAAGCACAGGCTGGAATCAAGATTGCCGGGAGAAATATCAGTAACCTCAGATATGTAGATAACACCACCCTTATGGGAGAAAGTGAAGAGGAACTAAAGAGCCTCTTGAAGAAAGTGAAAGAGGAGAGTGAAAAAGCTGGCTTAAAACTCAACACTCAAAAAATAAAGATCATGGCATCTGGTCCCATAACTTCATGGCAAATAGATGGGGAAACAATGGAAACAGTGACAGATTTAATTTTCTTGGGCTCCAAAATCACTGCAGATAGTGACTGCAGCCATGAAATTAAAAGAAGCTTGCTCCTTGGAAGAAAAGCTATGACCAACCTAGACAGCATATTAAAAAGCAGAGATATTACTTTGTCAAAAAAGGTGTGTACAGTCAATGCTATGGTTTTTCCAGTAGTCATGTATGGATGTGAGAGCTGGACTCTAAAGAAAGTTGAAGAAAGTGCCAAAGAATTGATGCTTTTGAACTGTGGTGTTAGAGAAGACTCTGAGAGTCCCTTGGAGTGCAAGGAGATCAAACTGGTCAATCCTAAAGGAAAACAATCCTGAGTATTTATTGGAAAGACTGATGTTGAAACTGTAGGTCCAATACTTTGGGCACCTGATGCAAAGAACTGACTCATTGGAAAAGACCCTGATGGTGGCCAAGATTGAAGACAGGAGGAGAAGGGGACAACAGAGGATGAGATGGTTGGATGGTATCACCAACTCAATGGACATGAGTTTGAGTAAGCTCCGGGAGTTGGTGATGGACAGGGAAGCCTGGCGTGCTGCAGTCCATGTGGTCGCAAAGAGCTGGACACAACTGTGGGACTGAACTGAACTGAAAAGAGAGTGAATCATTGGCTGCTAATGGTAGGGGGAGCGTTTGGCTGCAAAGAGCATTTTGTGTGGTGATGAGAGCATTTTGTGTGGTGATGAAACTGTCTTGTATCCTGATTGTGGTGGTAGGGACACAAATCTACACGTGTTAAAACTCACAGAACTGTACACCAAAAAGAAAGTCAATTTTACTTCATTTAAATTGAAAAAGATATCTATGGGATGCAGCTAAAGTGTACTCAGCTGGAAATTTTTAGTGTTAAGTGCTCTTATTAGAAAAGATGAAAGGCTGAAGAGTAATAAGCTAGACCAGGGCTTCTCAACCTCATTAGTATTGACATTTTTTGTTGCAAATTCTCTGTTGTTGGGGGCTGTTCTGTGCCTTGTAGGATATTTGGCAGCTGCCCAGTAGATGTCAACATCATTCCCCCCAGTTGTGACAGCAAATAATGTCTCCAAGTATTGTGAAATGTTCCCTGGGGGGGCAAAACCACCTCTATTTGAGAAACCTTAGACTAAATATATGCCTTAAGAATTTTAAAATGAATAATATACAAATCATCCAAAACGTAGAAGGTAGGAAATATTAAAAACAAGAGCAAACATTTATAAAATGGCAATCAAACATACAGTAGAAAAGCCCAACTCAGCCAAAAGGTGTTTTTTTCTTTTTTTGAACTAGTAAAATTGAAAAATCTCTGGTGAGATTGATCAAGGAAAAAAGAAAGAAGACAGATAACACAAGGAATAAAAAAAGGGAACATATTTATGGATGGTGCAGAGATTTAAAAGATAAGGTATAATGATAAACTTTATGCTAATACTTAGGAAAAAAGATGAAAAAAAATTTCTAAAGAAATATAAACTACAAAAACTAATTCAAAAAGATGTGTAAGGACTTCCTTAGAAAGGTAGTGGTTAAAAATCCGCCTGCCAATGCAGGGCATATAGGTTCAATCCCTTGTCTGGGCAGATTCCACATGCTGAGGAACAGCTAGACTCATGTGCTACAGCTACTGAGCCAGTGTGCTGTAACTACTGAAGCCCACAAGCCTGGAGCCTGTGCTCAGCAACGAGAGATGCCACCTCAGTCAAACGCCTGTGCACTGAAAGAAAGAAGAGCCCCTGCTCACCGCAACTAGAGGAAGACTAAGCAGAGCAATGAAGACTCAGCACAGCCCGAAATAAATAAACAATTTGAAAGAAGAAATATAAAACTTGAACTATAATATTAAATAAACTTAATTATTAGTTAAAAAGTATTCCCTAAAGAAATGGCAACCCACTCCAGTATTCATGCCTGGAGAATCCCATGGACAGAGGAGCCTGGTGGGCTCAGTCCATGGGGTCGCAAAGAGTCGGACACGACTGAGCGACTTAACTAACTAACTAACTAACTAAAGAAAGCAACAGAACCTCCCAAATGATCATACTTGGGAGTTCTGCCATCAGATTTCTATTGGGATAGATATTTCCAATCTTATTATTGGAAATTATTATTCCAATAATAAGATGGACAAATTATTCCACAGTGTAGAAAAAGAGGAAACACATCCCAATCCATTTTATAAAGCTGGCACAATCTTGATACTATATTCTGACAAGGACAGTATCAGTAAGGAAAATTACAAGCTAATGTCACTCAAAAACACAGATACAAAATTCTAAACCAAGTGTTGGTAAAGAAATTTTGCCGTGTATTAAGCTATGTCGTGACCTAGTGTACTCAAGGTATGTGAGACTGGGTAAACATTAAAGCATACAAAATTCATGTGATTTCCTACCTTAAAGAAGAGAAGTAATATTTTAATAGATGTGACAACTTAGTAAGATTCAATATCCATTTATGATTTTTTAAAAAGTCTCTATAAAGCAGAAATAGAATGACATGGCCTCACCTGGTAAAGGGAACCCACAGAAAACATGTGGGGCTTCATAGCGGCTCAGTAATAAAGAATCTGCCTGCAATGCAGGAGACACAGGAAACTCAGGAGATGAGGGTTCAGTTCCTGGGTTGGGAAGATCCCCTGAAGGAGGAAATGGCAATGCACTCTAGTATTCTCGCCTGGAGAATCCCATGGACAGCAAGCCTGGGGGATTACAGTCCCTGGAGTTGCAAAAAGTCGGTCATGACTGAAGTGACTTAGTATACGTGCTTACTATTTCCACATCTCTTTGACAACATACCAAAGGCCGTAGCCAATGAAATAAGGCAAATAAAGATTTAAAAGAAGAAATAATAATTAGGAAGAAAAATCAAGCTGTTATGAGTTTGAGGTGATCTGATTATAAACAGAAGAAATCTCCAAAGAATAAGCAGACACATTAATAGAGTTAATAAAAGAGTTTATCAAGGTTGCTGTATAAAAGGTTAGTACAAAAAGTTAATTGCATTTTCTATATCACAATAAGCAGTAAAAACTGCACTTAAAAATAGATGCCATTTATAAGACTTCCAAAAGAATAAATCTTTGGGAATAAATCTAAAATATACATGCAGGAACTTTATGCAAGAAATTAGAAAACTATTGAAAGATATTTAAAAATGATTAAACAATAGTATACGAAGTTCATGGATCAGGAGGCAATAAGGTACACATGTCATTTCTCTGAAATTGACCTAGATTCAGAACAATTCCAATCAAACTTCAATAGGTTTCTTTTTCCATGGATCCTGACAAAGTGATTCTAAAGTATCTATGGAAGAATAAAGGCAAAAGGCAAAAAAATATTGCCAAAGAAGAATAAGGTGGAGCACTAATTTTACCAATTTTCATTATGACACTCTAGCAGTCAAGACTGAATGTCCCTTGGTTAGGAGCAGACAGGACAGCGGAGGAGGCTCAGATCAGCCCTTACACATCCTGAAGTGCTCTTGTTTGCTCATTTATCTGTCTCTCCTGATTAGAATTTAAGCTCTCTGGGGTCTGGGACTTTTGCTGACTCATTCACCCCAGCACCTAGACATAGACTGGCAGACTGAAAGGACATTTGGGCATAGGAATTAAGGGTTTAAAAAAAAGCCAATTGGAAGCTGACTGCCTGAGATTAGTTAGAGGCACTGACTTGTCCTCTGAAAGCATCATCCTAAGGGGGGCGTTAACTTGCTTTTAAAAATCACTGAAGACCCAACATTGTAAAGCAATTATACCTCAATTAAAAAAAAATTCAGCTACCAAAAAAAAAAAAATCAGTGAAGACTTCACCTTTCTGACTGAAAGGAGAGTTGTAGAGAATAACCAGGGGCCTGTTTTTGCAGGATGTGGGTAACAGCACAGAACAGGTTTAGAAAAGCTAACCAAATTCAAGCTGAAGAAAGAATAAGTTTAAACCGAGTCATTTTCCCTGGAGATTATTGCAATTGTAAGGGTAATGCTGCTTCTCAGAATGTTAGCTTTACGTGGTTGTCATGGATGTGGCAGTGTGTGGGCCCATCATTAATCAGGATAAGGAATTATAGATCTGGGTGCTATTACCCTAGGTTTGTTTGTAAAATGGATTTCTTCGCAGGAAGCACTGACCTGTGACCATGTGATGTTTGGATTACGCTTCAGAGCAGGGGATGGCTTGCCAAAGGCCCTTGCGGTTTATCACCAATTTTATTGTCTACAATTGAATTTCGAATTTTGAGGTCCAATCAATTTGAGCTCTTTCCAAGGATAATTTCGTTATACCCACAGAATGGCTTGAATTTAGTTTCATGAGAGTAAGTCTGCATGTGGCTTAGGTTTTAAAAATTAATTCTTATTGGAAACATTTCATTATTCTGTAATGTATTTGCTTTGGTGATAACAATCATAAGGCTAGAACTGCTTGCTCACAAATGGGGTTGTTATTGGATTTCCTTGTGCCTGGATTGATGGATGATGCAGAAGATACACCTGTAGTATGAAGCTCTTTTGGGGTGGTGATTTTCGGTACAATCTCCACAGAATCCAAAACTGTGAGACACAGAAGTAGGGAATTTAGTTCATGTCCCTGAGTGTAATTGACTTGAATACGTTCAGCCAGAATGTGTGCTTATGCCGCATTAAAGGATCAGCAATTTACAAATGCTGCCATTATAATCGGATCTGAAAAAGAAATGATAGAACCTGCTGAATGATGTGAGGCAATGGGGAATGCATCTTTTGATAGGAACCCAAATGCCTAGGGCTTTCTGTAACGTGAAATGTAATGGGTGTGCTGGGCTGAGTGGAAAGCCGTCAATTCCAAGATAAAAATTAAAAAAATAATTGTACTAACTGCCACTTTGCATTAACCATGTGTCAGACAATTGACTAAGAATTTATCTGCATTATTTCATATAATCCCTAAGAATCTTTATGGGGTAGGTTACACTGGGTTGTCAGTTGTCTATGTGGCATCACGGCTACCTCTTGTCAGGTGTTTCTTGGATTGCAGAGAAGCTGAGACCTACATTTCCCAGAACGCCCTTCCCCATATGGTTCTTGGTTTGAGTTGGCCAAAAATGGTGCTTGTGGGAGGTTTGGAAAGTGGAGAAGACAGTCAAGTTGATACATAGGCACAAGTTTAGAAGCACCTTCCAGATGAGCTTCTGAGATTCATTTGCTTCCTACTTGCAGCCTGAGAAGGGAACTAAGATTCTGCAAGCTGCCAGGTATGGCCAAAAAAAAAAAAAAAAAAAAAAACCCAACAACAACAACCAACTTTTTACTTGGAATAGATAGAGTGGCTTCCATGTTTTTTATTGGACACTGATACATAGATGTCATTCTTATTTCTGTTTGTCAGATGAATAAACAGGTTTAGAGAAGTCAATTGCCCAAGTATACACAGAAAAAGGCAGACTGGAATTTAAACCCCAGCTGCCTGATGCAGATCTCCACCACTATATTCTGTCATTTCTGAGCATAGCCTGGAGAACCAGGCACTTGGACTCTACTCATGATCTCATACATGCAAAGCTGGCTCTGTCCCAGAACACTAGCCCCCTGTGTTAACTATCAGCGTGGGTGTCCCTCTTAGAGGCAGAGTCTGCTGTTTGCTGATCCACTTTAACTGTGTGGGCACTAGCCAATTCTGGCTACTCTCCCCTGTTGGAGGTGTAGAGAACTTCCAGTGATTCCTTAACTTATGAGTGAAAACAAGGAATGTATTTTCACACCCTGCCTTGCTTGTGAAAAGTGAAAGTGAAGGTGTTGGTTGCTCAGTTGTGTCCAACTCTTTGAGACCCCCCTGGACTGTAGCCCGCCAGGCTTCTCTGTTCGTGGAATTCTTCAGGGAGGAATACTGGAGTGGGCAGCCATCCCTTCTCCAGTGGATCTTCCTGACCCAGGAATTGAACTCAGGTCTTCAGCATTGCAGGCGGAGTCTTTACTGTCTGAGCCACTAGGGAAGAGGGCAGATTTGTGCACTGATGATTTTCAGTTCAGTTCAGTTTAGTCACTTAGTTGTGTCTGACTCTTTGCGACCCTATGGACGGCAGCACGCCAGGCCTCCCTGTCCATCACCAACTCCCGGAGTTCACTCAAATTCATGTCCATTGAGTCAGTAAGGCCATCCAACCATCTCATCCTCTGTCATCCCCTTCTCCTCCCTCCTTCAATCTTTCCCAGCATCAGGGTCTTCTCAAATGAGTCAGCTTTTCGCATCAGTGGGCCAAAGTATTGGAGTTTCAGCTTCAACATCAGTCCTTCCAATGATGATTTTCAATCAATCAATTCAGTCGCTCAATTGTGTCTGACTTTGCAACCCCATGAACCGCAGCACACCAGGCCTCCCTGTCCATCACCAGCTCCCAGAGTCCACCCAAACCCATGTCCATTGAGTCAGTGATGCCATCCAACCATCTCATCCTCTGTCGTCCATTTCTCTTCCTGCCCTCAATCTTTCCCAGCATCAGGGTCTTTTCAAATGAGTCAGCTCTTCGCATCAGGTGGCCAAAGGATTGGAGTTTCAGCTTCAACATCAGTCCTTCCAATAAACACCCAGGACTGATCTCCTTTAGGATGGACTGGTTGGATCTCCTTGCAGTCCAAGGGACTCTCAAGAATCTTCTCCAACACCACAGTTCAAAAGCGTTAATTCTTCGGTGCTCAGCTTTCTTCACAGTCCAACTCTCACATCCATACATGACCACTGGAAAAACTGTAGCCTTGACTAGACAGACCTTTGTTGGCAAAGTAATGTCTCTGCTTTTTAATATGCTGTCTAGGTTGGTCATAACTTTCCTCCCAAGGAGTAAGCATCTTTTAATTTCATGGCTGCAATCACCATCAACTGTCAAAGGCTTCAACATAGTCAATAAAGCAGAAATAGATGTTGTTCTGGAACTCTCTTGCTTTTTCCATGATCCAGCGGATGTTGGCAATTTGATCTCTGGTTCCTCTGCCTTTTCTAAAACCAGCTTGGACATCTGGTTCAAGTATTGCATCAATACGGTTCACGTATTGCTTAAGCCTTGCTTGAAGAATTTTAAGCATTACTTTACTAGCATGTGAGATGAGTGCAATTGTGCAGTAGTTTGAACGGTCTTTGGCATTGCCTTTCTTTGGGATTGGAATGAAAACTGACCTTTTCCAGTCCTGTGGCCACTTGATTTTAGGCACAACTAAAATTATTTATCATAAATGCCCACCTGTAGATCACATAACAGAATATTAATATTGGTTACAGCATTGGTAGTGGAGTGGGGACTGGTAAAGCTGTAATTTATAAAGCTTTCTATTACTATTTCAGTTGTTACAACAAGCATACATTCCTTTAACAATTTGAAAAACATTTCATTAAAAGCCCTGAAAATCAAAGGATAGGTCCACTTTGATATGCTGGCATGTAGCATGATGTATGTAGGGGTGACAGTAAGTTGACAACAGACATCTGCAATGTCACACATGTTGTATATGGTGGCAAGTGGAAGAGCAGTGGTTCAAAATTTTTTGTTTAGTTACATGGTGGATGCTATGTTTGAATACCTGTTCGATACCCAACTGGAGACTAGAATATGCAGTTGAATGTATGGGTCTGAAGCTCAAGGAAGAGGGCCTGCCTGGTGATATACATACAAGAGCCATTAGCCAATGATAAAGCTATGGGACTACGTGAGATATTTTAGTCAGCTTCCATTAGGCTGTGCTGCAGTAACAAACAACCCCTAAATTTCAGTGGTTCATAAACAACACGTGCTTATGCTCCCCTCTCTTTACCTCTCATCTGGAGGTCAGATGTCTTGTCTCTGTTCTGTCTTGAGCTGAGCATCTTCTCCATTCTGACAACTGGGCTGAAGAGGCAGCCTCCGTCTAGGACTTGTGGTCTTTAGTGAGGAGGAAGACGGCAGAGGCAGACAGTAGGAGCACTAGAAGGTCCGTTCAGGTGTGGAGCTCATCACTAATTGGTTTCATGAGAACAAAGGGTCGGATATTACGTGCACGCCCGTTTCTCACCAATATTCACATCTCTACCCTCTGCCACCATGCCCTCCAGTACACACCTGTCTGCGACCTTAAATAAGTGGTCCAGATACATGATGTATGAACTCTCATGATGACTCTGGAGAGGGAGCATGTCTCCCTGTGTGGGGCACATGTGACCACATCCTTCCCTCTCCTGTGTGTTAGCTGCGGGATCATCAGGCTGCTTCCAGCCATCCTTCCTCAGGCATATGGAGGTCCTCTCCTGCCCAGATCTTGAGCTTCCTTCTCTGATTTCTAGACAATGCCACTGCTGGAGAGTCGAGGTTTGGGGAAAGGGAATGGGAGGGAGTGAGCAGGCATCTCAGATGGAGCAGATAAAGAAAACCATTTACCCTGAATCCCTAAAGAGTAAGGAAGAAAAGATGGTCCATCGCCAGGAGAGCAATAAAGAAGTAATAACAAGTGTGTGATTGTGCACTGAGTGCCATGTCCTTGAGGGTGGGTGATGAGGGCCACAGCAAGGGGAGGGGGCAGTTTTTTTGTGGGAGGGGAAGATGGTGGCAAGGAGAAAAGCCAGAGATGAAGCCCACAATGTGGGTGGAGACCCGGCGACAGAACAGGGTCACCGAGGCACAGAGGAAGTCAGACAATGCAGTGCTGACATAGAGCAGAGACAGAGGTGAGATGAGATGGAGACGTAGAGAAATGGGAGTGTCAGAGAGAGCACAAGAAAGGCAGTTGGAGGGAGAGTCAGAGAGCTTTTCTTCCAGGGGCTTTCACTGCAGAGGCTGGAGCCCGGGCAGATGTTTTGAGGGACCGCCCCAGGTGGGTGTCAATCAGTGGGTGTTGGCAGGACAAGCTTAATCAACAGATGTGGGCACATGCCAAGGGCCAGCTGGAAGATGCCAGTCGGTACATTGCAGTCAAAGAGGGTGAGTCAGTGACTATCAGCCTTCGATTCAATTAAGCAATTTAAGACACAGACTGATCAGTCCTGGGATGCAAGCACAGTGCTGGGTGTTGGGGGATGGGAAGAGTAGATGAGGCGGAGCTCAGGATTTCACAGGGGAATAAAATGCCCCACTTAGCATTTGCTGGGTCAGCATGGATTGCCTACCTGAGGCCTCCCAGCCCCCCAGGAGGTAGGTATCAGTATCCCCATTTCCCAGAGGAAGAAACTGAGGCTCAGACAGGTGAAGTCAGTACCTGACAGAGCTGGGGTTTGCACCCAACTTCTTTGACTTTCCAAAAGTGCGGCACTGGCCCACGTGCATCGCCATGTCTCCGATCAGCAGTGGGGAGTTGAACAGGGCCAGATGCATAGGTGTGCTGTTTACCTGATGGGGTGTCATTGGGGGAAGTGAGAAGAACTTCCAGAAGAATTCTTCCCAGAAGATCGGGTCAGAGGGCAGCCCAGGAGAGGGGACAGCCAGGGCAAAGGCCAGGTGTGTCCCAGGCTTAGCTTGTATTTTCCCTACCCAGTTCCTGGGTTAACCTTTTGAAAGAACCCTGGTTTCTTCTGGTGGAGAGTGGTATTTAGGAACCAAGATTGAGATGCTTGATGTTCTAGTTGCCATGAGAATTTCTTTGCTTCTCTGTCCTTTCAGCAGACAGAGCTAGGAGATGGAGGTAAGTATCTTGATATACAAATACCTAGATGAATATATGTATCAGTATACACACACTTCTCTACTTCTGTATTCATAGCTATATTTATCGATTACAAACTTTGGGTCCATCCTGATGCCTTCAACACCTCAGGGTTCATTCCAGCCTCCCTCATTTTCATATCCAACATTTTAGCAGATGTGATATGAATCATCCACAGTGGCTGCATGTGCTAGGGTGAGATCGGTCCTTCCAGGATTGAGGCTGCCAGGGCAAGCAGTTGGAGCTTCTAGATATGACCATGCTGTGAATGGCGTGGGGGACCTGACACCCATCTGGGGCATCTGGTAGAAGACAGTGACGTCTGTAAACTGGTTCTGCTACCTGACTTAGGGACCTGACACCTTGTTTACAGTTCAGAGAGAAGGGATCTCAGAGGACAGTCTGCTGTTGCTGGGGGCTATTAGGAAGCCCAGGGCATCTCACCCACATGGGGAGGACAAACATGGGGTTATTCACTATTCATCAGCAGGAATTGGGCCAGAGAAAGCCTTCACGCTCTCTTCTGCCACCTGCCCATTACCCTCAGTCTCTCCCACCACAGCCCCATGGCAGAGTCAGAACACAGGGCTGGCACTGCCACCTATCAGGAGCCTTGGCAGCATCCTGGCTGCAGCTTTGCCTCTCACCAGAAGGCAGAGAAGGATCTGCCTGGTGTCAGGAGCCCAGGACACCATCATGTTCATGTTACAATGAAGTTCTGCTTCAGAACCACACACCCCTGCACCACCTCTATACCCTCAGGTTGAAGTTTAACTCTGAGCATTTGCAAATACTTGGGGAATGAATGAATGTCCAAGAAATACCCAAGATGTAGGAAGGAGGGGAAAGCCAGACCACATTTCTGTGTTTACAGCTCTGAATCTAGTCTGATTTTTGCTGCCTTTGGAAAAAGTCCCTGTTATCCTTCAGCATCTGGACTCTGCACAGGATTGGTTCAGATGATGCAGGGCACTCTTGTCACTCATCGGTTCAATTCAGTTCAATTCAATTCAGGTCTCAGCCTGGAAAGACTGGGCAGACCACTATCTAGATGGTTCCAGTGTTCTGCAACATAAATTAGAAATTTCCTCGCTGGGGCAAGATGGGAGTCATTGATAGAAGGGAGCATGAGGCTGGGGGGAGGGCAGGACTGGGAGGTGGGGTCCAGGGTTGGCAGGGCTGCAGGTGTGGGCCACGTGACCTCAGCTGTGATGGAGGCGGGGTGAGGTGGAGGTCCTGGGGGAGCAGGGAGCTTGGGGAGGGCGCTCAGCTCTGGTGCTGGCTTGCTTGTTTCCTGCAGCCTCTTGAAGAGCTTTCTAAATCTCCTCCCTGCCAAACCATCCCTTTATCTTCACCACCTTCTATCTTGTAAACACAACCTGACAGTTTCTTTTTAAGGGCCGTGGGCTTTATCTTCCACGTCTTCTTGGTGAGTCCTTTTCAGAGGCCGCCTTTTCTGTAGCTGAAAGCTTTTCTCTTCAGCTGAGCCCCCGCTCTGTGCAGTGTGATGTCTGTCCTCTGACTTTGTTGCCCTGACCTTCCTGTGTTGACGATGGAAGCCCAGACGCTGGAAAGCAGTTCTGTACTGATCCTGCCGGAGCCTCGCGTGAGCCTCTGCAAGCTGCCTGGGGCATCAGTCCTGGGAGCCCTGATGGGGAAGGCCCAGGACTGCAGCTCACAAAGGTGGCCCCAGACTCGGCCTGGTGGGGCTCCATGGTTTCCGTTTTAGTAAAACACACAGATCTCATGTTTCTTTTCTTTCAGCTTGACAGTCAAGGCCCAGAATGACCTGACGTTGGACTGATTTTCTAGCTCCGCCTTCCATGAACTTTCCCCGCTCCTTCCCTTTCCATGAATGTCAAGGTCCGTATGCTTGGGATCTTCATGTTTCTTTACATTTCAGTTAATTGTATTCATTTTTCTTTTTAAACTAAAAACAATTTCACGTGCTTACGTACTGAGTGGTTACATACTCTGGCTCTTTTGCTTTCCTTTTCCCACTTCCTTCCTGTTGAAATCTTGTTCATTCCACAAATGTCACCTCTTCCGAGGCGTCTTCCCATACTTTCCTAATTTCACTAGTCATCTCTTCTGGGCTCCATGGTTCCTTTTTTTTTTTTTTTTTTAGCTTATTTTTTAACTGGAGGAAAATTGCTTTACAATATTGTGTGGGTTTCTGCCATACAGCAACGCACATCAGCCAAAATTAGACATATATCACCTCCCTCTTGAGCCTCCCTCCTCTGCCTCCAAGGCTCTTTTAATGGAAGTGATTACTTCCTGCCCAGATGTCCGGGGCATGCTTATCTGTCCCACCAGGTTCTGGGCACTTTCTGTGGACAAGTGGCTTCCCTGGTGGCTCAGTAATAAAGAATCAGCTTGCCAATGCAGGAGACGCAGGTTCTATCCCTGGGTCAGGAAGATCCCCTGGAGGAGGAAACGGCAACCTACTCCAGTATTCTTGCCAGGATAATCCCATGAACAGAAGAGCCTGAGGGCTACAGTCCGTGGGGTTGCAAAAGAGTCAGACACAACTGAGCACGCATGCATGGACCCCACTCCAGGCTACAATCAGAAATTGCATTTTAATGGGACCTCCAGGTGTTTCCTGTGCCAATGGGTCTAGCTTAGTTTCCGGGGGCTGGGATGAGGTGGGGTGGGGATGGACTGCCAGGTGCGGTTGTGCACGTTACACACTCCACAAAGTTGCCTGGCTGAGGAGGCAAGTGAGGGCTGAAAGCCAGCCTGGGCGCCACTCACCTAGCTGTGTGCCTGAGTGATTCGTCCAGAGAGGTGCTTCTAAAAATTCATGCCAAGGCTCTGTGTAGGTTGCAGGGGGGAGCAGGGGAGGTAGGCTGTTGGGCTGCCATTTCTGCTGACTTCATTGTGACAGTTTATCCTTTGTTGGTTCCCAACTCTTTTCCTCTGACAACAGCAATCTGGAAAAAAAAAACCCAAAAATGCACACTTTGTGTTCCAGCCCTTCTGGCCTTCCAGTTCCTCAGAAGTGTCGTGTTTCTCCCCTCCTTAGGCCCGCTAACAGGCTCTTCCTTCTGCCCTCTGTCTCCCTGTCTTTTTCCCTCTTGCTGCCGCCCTCTACCCACCATCCACCTCTCACTCCTCTTCCGAGCCTCTTAGTCTCAGCTGAAATGCCACTTCCTTGGGAAAGCTTTCCCTTCCTGTCTGGATTACGCCAGATCCCCGGGGTTGTTTGCTGTCAGAGCTCCCTGTACCTCTTCATGGCATTTATTACCATTTGTAATCAAAGAACTAATTGCATAATTAGCTGTTTCATGCCTGTCTCCGCCCTCTTCCTTGATGTAAAAGTCTCAAAAACTGTAGCCCCAGCTCCCTGTTCGGTAGTTTGTTCAAAGATGCTCAAAAAATATTTTTGAATGAATGCATAAGACTCTAAAAACACTAACCAGAACTTCCTAGGTCACCCTGTCTTCTTTCCTGTCATGGGGATTTCTAGCCCTACTCCTGAGCTCGGATCCTGGTTACACTGCTATGCTAAGCTGAACTGCAGCTCTTCTGCACCCTGAAGCCGTATGGCCTCCAAGTGAACTGAAGAGATTGTCTGGCCCAAACCTGTTCCTGATATAAACCTAATACAGTTTCACTTTGCCCCTTCCTCTGGCACAGTCTGTGCTTCTGCACTGGTTGTTGGACCAGATAGTGAGCCGATGTGTTAATTTTTCCTACTCCCCCACCTTTTGTTTCATGAATATGTAGTTAGTGCAGTGCATTGAAGAATCCAGAACTCAACACTAGACTTGCTCTAGCCAGGGACTATGTGACTTTGGGTAAGTTCCTCCCTTTTTCCATCTATAAAAAGGGAAGTTGGGCTAGATTAGAGATGGCAAAGATGCGGCACACATGCTCTCATTCCCGCACCAGTGGCAGACAGTATTAACTGATCACTGAATTCTTTTCTTGCTGAGTCCAGACAAGCTTTAGAGCCTTAGAATTCTTCCTAAGGCAGTGTTATGACAGCCACTACCAGTCGATCAGAGTTGGCACTTACATTGAGCTCCATTTGCCATCTGAGGACCAGATGTTCCCTAAGGTTTCCTCTTGCTCAGGCATTTGAAGATTTTGTTTCCTCCAGTGTTCTCACCAGCCTTTCTAAGAAAACCTTGTCAGCGCTCATCTCTCTCCAGAGTCTCTCTTTTCATACACCCTCTGTTAAGCCATGGGAAATACTCTTTGCTAAGCATTTCTGACATTCTTCCCTCTTCCACTTGTCATGGAAGACAGCTGCCCCACCTGCTTGCAGGCCAGTCTCAGAGGTCTCCAAACTGACCAGTGTTTCGATTCAACTCATTTGAACACACGTCAAACATTTAAAGAAAATGACAAGCCCTATCCTTTCTTCAGTGCCTTCCCCAGGCTTTCTGCAGGTTCCTGTGGCAGGTTTTGTTCTCATGTTTGCCTTTCAGTTCCGACTTTTTGCTTTCTGGACTTCTCAGCCATGCACCTGTCAGCTCCCCGCTGTGCCTGTCCCTCCGTGCATTATCCCTCCCCACGCTGGACAGGGCCTCGTTTCCTGTGCTCCTTCACCATCACCACAGCCCTGCTGCCACGTGACAGGCTCGATGAACCCAGGCCCACGGCGGGCGACAGGGAAGCGGAGGTAGGAGGAGCTTCCCAGAGGACGTTTGCCGGAAGTGAGTCATGCGGAATATACGGGAGTTAAGAGGTAGGCAGGCCAAGGACAGAAGAAGGGTAAGGCGCTGCCTGTGCAAAGTCATGGAGTCTGGAAAGAGCTCCATGAGGTCTAGAGCTCAGAGCTGCCCAGGGCAAGAGGTAAAGTAAGAGTTGGAGCTTGAGTGATGGGCAGCGGCAGGTCTCTGGGGACCTTGGTGGAAGCTTCTCTAGGCTGTTAATCTGGGAGTGAAGGGGCTCTTTCGAGAAGAGCACTGGGCAGCCAGTGCAGTGGAAGCTAGATTGGGGCAGAGAGAGAGGGTTGATTAGGAGTCCAGAGGATTATTTTCTGCTAGTCTCTGGGAGAAGAATATAAGATCTAGTCAAGACCAGTGGTGGTTCTGGTGAAGGCAAGAAGACCTGAAAAATGTCTAGGGAGGGAGTGTGGGTTGGATTGGGCCAATGAAGATTGGTGGTGGGGATGAGGGCTTGAATGGTAGATGGGATTAATTTATTGATCAAACATTTATTCAGCAATGTGTGTCAGGGTTTGGTCACGAGTTCTGGGTGGGTCCTTTGCCCAGGAGTAGAATTCCCCCAAAGCCTCTGACTTGCCCCCACTAACAACTCTGAGAAGACCCCTTGTCCACCCCCTTGGTGTACACATCTGAGGAGCTGGTAACTCCATGGTCCCACTGCCTGCTACTGGGAGCATCCAGACTGCCAGTGTGGTGGATGCCAAAATCAGAAAAAGAAAAAGTGAATTTCTCTCTCATGATAGATTAATGAGAAGTTTTTCCGACCCAGATGTGTGGGAGTGACTGAGTGTAAATTGTCCTGGGCATTCCAATGGAAAATTCAGAATCATGTACTTTTTTTTTTTTTTTGGTAAAACCCCAAAAATACTAGTTAAAAGAAAATTTCTCATGAAATCTGAGAATTGCCATCTTCCCTAGTGGAGAATTGCCATAATGAGTCACAGAATGGGAACCGTCCTCTGGTTTGGGATTCCAGACTCTACTGGGTCTAGGACATGGATAGTAGGCTTTGAGTCTGCACGTATCATCAGCTTCACTTTGAGGACTTCCTCCCTCCCTCCTGGGAGGGGCAACAGGTCCTTCCAGAACCCACCTTCCCCACAGTCAGCCAGGAGGGTGGGATTTAGGAGACTGGAGGCTCTATAGCTTGACTCTTAACCATTCTGAGTATTTTACTTACTATTCTTTCATTGGCAAGTATCAGAGACCAACTTGGCCTAAACAAAAACAGATTTTTTTTTTTTTTTTTGGGCTGGGATACAGAGATCATTAACCAGGAAGCTACCAAGAGACACTGCATTCTCCCGTTTGTGTGTCTTATTTTCTCTGGAGCCAGAAGGTCTTTCATCTTGGGATTTCTCTGGGATGGTGCTTCATGTTTCAATCTCATCCTCTCTTGTCTGGTTTTATCTATCCCTTTGACAGATTAGACGGTTGCCCCACTGTTTCCAACTTTCTCAACAGCATGAATTATGGAAGCCACACATTACTGGGAAAACCTGATTGGCTCAGCTTGAGTCATGTGCTCCCTGTCATCCAATCAGATGTAACCAGGAAGATGAAGTCATTTCCTACAATTAATGTTGGTGTGGTCAATCATCATGGGTATCCAGAAAGGGACTCACAGTCCTCCAAAAGACTCTAATATTTCCAACCTCAGTTTTCTCTTCTAGGAAGTGGGATGACAATTCCTACCTATAATGAAGGGGAAAGGAGATAAGGTATGTACACGGAAGTTCTTTGTCAGCTCTACAGCACCACATACAAATAGCTATTCTATATCCATTTCTTTTCTGGGACCAGAGGCACATGCTTCCTCACTTTGTCACCCACCAGTGAGGGAGCTCTCCAGTAGCTGGAAGAAGCAGGAGGGGCTGAATGCTTATCCTAGAGTGGAGGATTGACATTAAGCTGCATTTTGACTGGGTGCCTGTGGACATGTATGTGAGGTGGCTCGGCTGACCGTGGTTCTGCTTGGTTACGTGTGAGCTTTGTCTTTGCTCTAGGAGCTCTGAAAGCGGGCAACAGGGTCAGCAATGAGGACATGAGTGGAGGAAGTCAGAAAGTCAAAGTCCCAAGGCAATGCCAGATTCAGGATCCATGGCTGTGTCTGCATTCTGGGAACAAAGAACCAAGGAACAAGCTCAGGAAAGTGCTGAGTGGTTTGTGTGTTGCTAAAGCCAGGTTTTATAGGAGCCTTAAAAGATTAAGGCTCTCTCTCCAAAACATATACTGCATATGTGATGAAAGAATGGGTCCAAATCCATCCCTTTGGACTCTAATCACATTTCATTGTCTCCTATGTGTTATTGGGAAAGGCTTTTCCCTGACGTTAGATGGTTCTTCCTGTGAAGGGAGTTCAATTAGCCTAACTCTGGGACCCTTTCCACCCATTTATTTTTCTACCCTGGGGAGACAGAATGACTCATCTTACCAAGTGGTAAATTCAGGAAGGAAAACAGGCCATGCCTGTGTGGTGCCTTTTCTCTCATGGGAATGATCAGTTCCAGAAGAGAACCCGAGGGCTCCACCCTGCAATAGTCTTGACAGGCTCAGCCTCCCACATAGATGTCTGCCCTGGTCAGCATTGTCATGACACTTAAACCCAGGATTCATTCTCCCGCCCATCTTCTGTTATTAAGTCACATTTCCCAACTCAGCCTCTGTCAATAATACTGTTACTATTTTGATCTTGCATCTATTTGTTTCATTAAAAATTTTTTTCTAGACTAAATGAAGAAGAAGGCTGCTACTTATTGGGAATCCCTTGGAGACCCCAACATTACAATGGTTACTAACAACATAAATAGGATAACCAAAAAATGTAACAACAATAAGGATGACCATGGAAATAATTCCCATTTATGGAGATCTTCCTGTATGCTCACATCCTTGCATGGATTACCTGGAATCCATGACAGTCAGTGTGAGGAGGTGGAAGTTGTCTTAAAGTTATCTCCACTGTACAATTCAAGAAACTTAAGCTTGGAACTTCCCTTTTGATCCAGTGGTTAAGAATCTGCCTTCCAATGCAGGGAATGTGGGTTCGGTCTCTGAGGGACCCAAGATCCCATATGCCCTGGGGCAACCTCTAAGCCCTCATGCCACAATTACTGTGCCTGCATGCTTCGAGCTGGTGCACCACAGGACAAGTCCATGTGCAGCAATTAGAGAAAGCCTGGGGCAGCAATGAAGAGTGTGCATCGCAAGGAAGACCCAGTGCAGTAGAAATAAAAATTAAATAAAGAAATGGCAGCTTGGAGTGATCTGAAGGTTAAGCAATGTGCCAAGCCACACAGATAGTCCATGGTAGAACCCTACTCTAGCCAAGACCAAAGCCATGCTCTAACCACCAGGCCCTACAGCCTTCTGGAGAGAAAAGATCCATGGAGACAGTATGAATAAGGAGGGCTTCCTGGAGGAGGGGTGAACGGAAGCCCTGAGCTAAACCCTAAAGGACAGACAGATATACACTTTGAGCTGTTAGTTTAGCAATTCTGTTTTGCTTTATTCATTGGCAAGTCCCAGTGGTATGTGCTCCATAACTCTTGGGTGTTTCTCCTTCGAATTTAGATATCATATCATTTGTTTAACTTGCTGAATAAAGTAATTAGTACCTGGGAGCCTGCCTGCCTGGCAGGATATATTGGTGCAGCTGACAAAGTTTATGCCTTCAGGCTGCGCAGTGGAATTTGATTTAATTTGTCCCAAGGTTAGGGAAGACGATGGGGGACTTTGGCATCTTCTCCATCTCCGTCAAGGAGTTAATTCATTGCGAGGGTGGAGGGAGGTGGCACTGGGCTGTTTCAGCACTAATGGGACTCCAGAAGCTTTCCCACTGGAGTCTGACTTGCTTTATGGAGGCAGCCGAGCGGCTCCCAAGCTCCCTTCACGGGGAGATGCTGTCTTTCAGAGTCACAGGGGCTGGATCTGGGGGAGGCGGCCCTCTCAAGCTCATGTCATTGCTGTGGCCGCTGCCATGGCTTTGCCCACGGACTGTGAGCCCCTTGGGATGGAGACTTTCTTTATCTTTGGGTCTCTGTCCCAGAAGAGACCTGGCTGGGACTCTGTCTTCCATCCCCTCTGCCCTGTCTCTTCTGTGAGGATTATTATCCTCAGCTTGAAGGGAGAATGAAATCAGCTTAGTCTGGACTCTGGTTCATTCAGTTGACATCCTTCATCCACTGCTCCTCCAGGCCCATCTCTGCGGTTCCCTGGGAGAATGGACTTTTTCTTTGTCTCCAACGTTCTGAAATTTCTGCACCCTTTTAGTCTCTGTTCTAACCTTCCTTCCTCTGGTCCTTTCTTTCCTGGACAATTCCAGATGGTATGGTATTGGGAAGCTCTGTAGTTCGGATCTGTGGGCTCTGGAGCTAGGTGGCTTGGATTCACAGGCCAGCTGTATTTCTTCTTTCCTCCTTTCCTGGGCCAGTTACTTAACCTCTGTTTGACCTGGTTTGCTCACTTCCGAAAAGGGAACAGTTGAGGTCTAGAGAGGATGAATGAGTTAATCTGTAGATAAAGCAATAGAACAGTGGCGGTATGTGGCATGTCCCACTTAAAGGGTTAAACCATGATTAAACGTTGCTCTCTCCCTCCATCCTCTGGGTCTCCCAGGGACGCCTCACCTTCAGGAAGTGCCTGGCCCTGCTGACAGCACCTCCTCCCTGCCGACCCTGGATCCACACGGTCAAGCTGGACCTGCCCCCATGAGCCTTGGCGATGGTCTGTGGATCTCAGTCAGCCTGAAATGAAGTTTGCATGGGGGGCTGGCCAGCACGTCCCTGCTCCTGCCCTTGGCTCTCCCCAAGGTCATCCCAGGTGAGTTGGGCTGATTATGTCCTTCCTCTCTGCTCATGAGCTAAGCGCTCTGTGGCAGATGCTGGATTTCCTGGGTAGAGAAACCAAGGATCTGCCCAGAGGAGGGATGAAGAGAAAGAAATGCTCAAAGGTCCAAAGCTGATGGCAGAGCATCTTGTCCTCCAAGCTCAGTGCGCTGGGGGAGCAGATGAGTGGGGAAGAGGAGATAATCTGTAGATAAAGCGCATAGAATAGTGGTGGGACGTGGCATGCTTCACTTAAAGAGTTAAATGCAGGGATGCCATCCTGGTCTGAGGTCCCATCGGAGCTGCAGGGGGACTGGGGTTCCGGGGTTCTTCCAGGGAAGACTTCGGACTTAGGTGGAAGGGGAGACAGGTATTTGGCTCAGTAGCAGGGTGACTGTTCTAATAAAGGGCTTTGTAAGATAATGAGTTCCCCGTCACCCGCACTGTAGATGGTAAGTCTGGCCTTCTGTGGGGTCTGCTGTGCAGATAATGCTTCCTAAAAGCTTACTATGTGCTAAGCCCTGCATTAAGTCCTTTTTATCTCGTTCACTCCTCACTGCAATTATGTAAGTGTAGGTACACCAGTCATGTCATACGTAAGGAAATGAAAGCCCAGAGAGTTTCATAAACTCCCTGACAGACCCAAGTCAGGAAGGCCAAGGTTCAGTCTTGACCTGACCACTTCTTATATGTCATAGGGCACATCACTTTGAGCTCCTCTAATCTTAGTTTCTGCAGCCAGAAACCCGTGAACTCAGAGTAAGTGCCCAGCAAGGGTGAGCTACTGTTTCTTGTTTTTTTCAGATGAACACAGCTGATTTCAGCATTTCCTCTTAGATTAGGTCACTGTGGTCTTGGGTTCAGTCAGCCTCCCGTCCTTTTACCTTCAGTCAAATGTCTTAGCTGCCCCAGGAACATTTTCTCAAAGAGGGTCTTCTATCTGTGAAAAAGGTCTCAATCAAAGCAGTTTGGGAAGCAATGGGTTAAACAGTGCTAAATAGCTTATTTACCGCAGGATTTCTCAGAGCTTTTACGATGCTAATGAGTATTGTGACTCTCTTAAAGAAGGTTAAAGTCCGCAGCATCCCCACGTTTATTTAATCATGTGCATCTCTCCCTCTTTTTATTTTTGGCATCATTGCCCAGCACTGTTTGCTGACTCTCTAAGCTAATCACTTCTGGGAAAGCTCACGCCTCCCTGGCTCTTGATAAGGGGCAAGGAGAGTAATCAAGACAGGAGGCTGTCACGATAGCTAGCACCCAAGTGGACTCACAGAAGCTGCCAAGAGAATGACCTTCCTTAACTTGTGGGCAGAGGGAGGCACGCAGGTGCAAGATGTGGGTTCTTCTCTGGGTTTATTTAGGCTGTAGCAGTATGGCAGGAGGAGAAATGACCGTGGGCACCGAGCCCACGACCTTGCTGAGCATTTGGGTTTTGTTTATCCTTTAGACCACTTAAGCCTGTCCCATGGGCTTTAATTCTTTATCCTATATGCAAACGTTGCCCAGTTCGATTCCAGGATCTCCTTCATAGGTTCCAAGAGCGTCTAGATCATTTAATCGTTTTCCCATTGTCATTTCCAGGTCACCAAGATTCTTCCCGACTGAGATGTGTTGCTCTTGCAGACCAAGATGTTTATTTATTCTACTAATTCAATACATTCCTTGTCTACCAAGAAAACAGGATATACCAAGCTTGGGTTACCACATGCAGAATCTCTTACAAGGTACACTTCCCTTTCTTATTATCTAGCCTAATTATTTCTCCCTCTTATAATACATTTTCCTGCTAATCACTGGTCCATTTGGGAACAGTGTCTTGAAGACAGGAAAAAGGGTGGGAGGCTTTGTGGGGTGCATAGCGGAGGGCTCAGTCTCCAGGCTTTAACTCTGGAGATGCTGAGGGGCTCCTGGGGCAAGGGAGGGTCATCTTTCAGCTCAGGAAGGGTCCAGCCAGCCGGTTCTGACCCTCGTGGCCTCTAGGCCCTTGTGAAAAAGAAAAATTAGTCAGCATCAGTTCCAGTGCAGTTTGCTTCCCTTCTAATCGGTGCCAGGGCCCCAGACACCAGGGCTGTAATTACTTATGCTGTCGAGAGAAGGGAGTTCTTAAAGTGATTTATCATGGAGGTGACAGAAAATGACAATTGCTCATCACTTAAAACAATGAGCCTGCCAAATGCTGACCATGCAGGTGTGGGCATGGGGAGGCAGCGGCATTCCATCTCTATTGGACTTCATTGGCAGAGTTAATGAAAGATTAGTCCCCCAGGGAGATTTCCCTCCAGGGAGAGGCATCCCCTGGCATCTATTAGGCCTTGGTCAGGGCTGTGCCTCCCACATGGGCCCTTCTAAAATGATTTAAAAGCATTTATTAAACTTTTACTGCATCAGGTGCTGTGCTGAGTATTCTGTGGGTATTATCTCACGACAACTGATACAAGACAGGTGTGATCTCTCAGGTGTGCTGAGAATATCTAGGAGGCAGTGGTCCCCAAAGTCAGACCACTCCAAAGGGCTGAGAGAGCCAGTTTGCTGTGGCAACCGGATAGCCATGCCCATGTACATACTCCAAGGGCAGGAGTTGATGGCCAGGCTTAAGAGTCCAGAGGCAGAAGTGAGTACCGGGGCTGTCTATAGCTCACATTTGATCCCCAAATCATAGGTGTCTCCTGACTCATCCTAGTGTGGCCGCTGGGATGTTATTTTATGCCTTTTCTCATAGGCTTTATTTCTCTCTGCTAGTCTCTTGGGCACCAGACACCCTCTGCATCATAGCCCTCCTCCACCTCTCTGTTCCTAGGAAGACCGTTCTCCAGTGGCCTCTTCTTCAAGGGCCAGAATAGCGTGGTGGTGAATAACGTGCGGGTGGAGATTGACTGTCTGCCTTCTGGTTCCGGCTCCACTTGTTAGCTGGGTGACCTTGAGCAAATTATCCAACTTCTCTGTGCCTTAGCTTCTACAGTTGTAAAATGGAGGTACTAAAGTATTCATCTCAGGATTATAACACACATTTTATTAAAATAAATTATAGATAGGTGGTGATGACTTTGGCTTTCCAGGTGATGCAGTGGTGAAGAATCTGCCTGCCAGTGGAGGAAACACAGGTTTGATCCCTGGATTGGGTAGATCCTCTGGAGTAGGAAATGGCACCCCACTCCAATATTCTTGCTTGGAAAGTTCCATGGGCAGACGAGTCTGGTGGGCTACAGTCCATAGGGTTGCAAAGAGTTGGATGTGATTGAGAGATTGAGCACGAACGCACACAGGGTTACTAAAAACCTTCAAGAAGTTAATGTGTGTAACGTGCTGAAAATGACTTTAATGTTAACTATTATTCCTTCATTAATATTTTGAGCACTCACAGATTGTAAAATGGTGTAGCAGCTATGGAAAATGGGGTGGGAATTCCTCAAAAAATTAAAAATTGAACCCTCATGTGATCCGGCCATCTCACGTCTAGGTATATATCCAAAAGAATTGAAATTAAGATCTCAAAGAGCTATCTGCATTCTCATGTTGACTGCAGTATTATTCACAATAGCCATGATGTGGAAAAAACCTAAATGCCCTTTGGTGGATGGATGGATAAAGAAATAGAATATTACATACAACAGAATATTGTCTAGGCTTCAAAAAGAAGGAAATTCTGCAACATGCTACAATATGGAGGAAACTGGAGGACATTATCTTAAGTGAAATAAGCCAGTTACAGAAGGACAAATACTGCATGATTCCACTTATGTGAAGTATCTAAAATAGTCAAATTCATGGAAGCAGAGAGTAGAAGAGTAGTTGTCAGGGCTGGAGGGAGGGGGAAGTGGGGAGCCGCTATTCAATGGCTATTAAATGTCACTTCTGCAAGGGGAATCACTTCCAGAGATCTGCTGTACAGCATTGAGCCTATAGTCAACAATACTGTGTTCAGTTCAGTTCAGTCGCCCAGTCATGTCCGACCCTCTGTGACCCCATGGACTGCAGCATGCCAGGCTTCCCTGTCTATCACCAACTCCTGGAGTCTACTCAAACCCATGTCCATCAAGTTGGTGATGCTATCCAAGCTTCTCATCCTCTATCGTCGCCTCCTCCTCCTGCCTTCAATCTTTCTCAGCATCAGGTGGCCAAAGTATTGGGGTTTCAGCTTCAGCATCCATCCTTCCAATGAATATTCAGGACTGATTTCCTTTAGGATGGACTGGTTGGATCTCCTTGCAGTCCAAGGGACTCTCAAGGTTCTTCTCCAACACCACAGTTCAAAAGCATGAATTCTTCGGCGCTCAGCTTTCTTTATAGTCCAACTCTCACATCCATACATGATCACTGGAAAAACCATAGCCTTGACTAGATGGACCTTTGTTGGCAAAGTAATGTCTCTGTTTTTTAATATATTGTGTTATGCACTTAAAATTTTTGTTAAGAGGGTAGATCTCATATTAAGTGTTCTTGCCATGAAAACAAAAACAAAATCCTAAAAAAGATAAAAAAAAAAAAAAAAGGCATGAGGAAACTTTTGGAGGTGATGGATATGTTCAGTAGGTTGGAGGTGGTGGGTATGTTCAGTAGGGTGGTAGTGGGGTTTCATGAGGGTGTTTGTGCTTGGTCATTCAGTTATGTCCTACTCCGTGACCCAAGGACTGTAGCCCACCAGGCTCCTCTGTCCATGGAATTCTCCAGGCAAGAATATTGGAGTGGATTGCCATTTCTTACTCCAGGGATCTTCACAACCCAGAGTGTCCCCTGCATTGAGGGCAGATCCAGGAGTGCATACATATGCCCAAGCTCATCAGATTGTATACATTAAATTAATTACATGCAATTTTTGTGTATCAATTACATCTCAATAAAGCTGTAAAAAAAAAATAAAACTCAACACTTCCCTGGAGAAGGAAATGGCAACCCACTCCAGTATTCTTGCCTGGAAAATCCCATGGACAGAGGAGACTGGTGGGCTGCAGTTCAGGGGTCGCAAAGAATCATACATGACTGAGCAAGTGAGCAAAACTCAACACAATAGGAAAATATTAAAACAAGCAAACAAGCAAGCAAGCAAACAAACAGTAAAACCACTATTTTGAGCACCCGCCATGTGGCATTGCTGGAACTGTTGCTGGGGATACAGCAGACACCCTCATGCACATGGCCTCTGCCTTCAATGCACTCAGCCTGCTCCGGAGAACAGTCATTAGTCAGATAATCATAGAAACAGTTATGTACATAAAGTCATGACAAATGCTGCGAAGAGGACGGACAACAGCTAGGAGAGCATGTAATAGGAGGATGTGAACTTGTATGGGGGATCAGAGAGGGTTTCCTGGGAAGTGATGTTTAAGCTCACACCTGAAAGATGAGTAAGGGGTAAATAGACAAAGGGAGAAAAGAGGAGAGTGTTTCAAGTATACCTGCCCAGAAAGGCCTGTGCAAAGGTCCTGGGTGGGAAGAAGCATGCATTTTTGCAGAGTCAAAAGAAAGATCAGCGTAGAGAGGGCATAGAATGGGATGAATGATGTTGGGGGATGTGATTATTTCCTACATCCAGTGTTTCCCAGCCTCTTTCTGCCTCATTTCTTCTTTTCTCCCTGAGAGGACAATTGATAATTCTGACTAGTGAGTTTGGGAGGGGCGGGTGAGTGCTCAGCTACCCTCGAGTCTCTACGGATCTTCTGCCCCTGGGAGGTGGAGCCTGCAGCCCTACTGCTCCCTGTGGCTGGAGATGAGACGCTGTTTGATGCTTAGGGGAGACTCACGAGCCCAGTGCTGCCATCTGAGTTCCCAATGAGTGCCCATCACTCGTGAAGTACAGCTGGCCCTTCACTCTCCATCTGCAGGCCTCCCTAAATTCTGTATTCAAGCAGAATCAGAAACATGTGTCACTTACAAGATCTTATCAGCCACTCCTGTTTCTTCATTGTCTGGCCCAGAGTTCACTGTTTCTTGGTTTGGAGGGCTGGTCAAGTGCCAAGTAGCGGATAGTTTCCATACAACCTGTCTTTTCTTCAGAGTTGGAGCAGTGCAGGAAAGGAGTCCAGGAACCTCTTTAATATTGAGTGGTCCAGGGATTCAATTACACATTTTTTTCACCAGAAAGGGAACCAATTTTAATGCAATACATCAACAGTTTAGATGGCATTGCTGACTTTTCTCCATGATGAGAAATTTCGAGTCTTCTAATTTTGCCTCTGTGAACTCACACAGCTTCTGGATCTGGCCTGGAACACGAGGGTCCCCTCATTCTTTCACCTTCACTCAGACTGAAAAATACCCATGCCTGGCCAGACCTTTGTAGTTCGTTATGAAAAGCACACACCTTCCATCTCATTTCATCCTCATGAGAACTCTGCAAAGAGAGGACTGTGGCCCCATTTGACAGATAAAATGTGTGAAGCTCACACAGGGGAAGTAACTGGCCCTGGGGCACATAGTAAAGAGTGAACACACTAAAATTTGAATCCAAGCCTCTATGATCTCAAAACCATGCCACTATCTGCCAGGAGACTTATCGCTTTATTGTTCAGGGTTTGCTCATGACTAGTCTATGAAAGAAAGATGGGAGAGCCTCAGAAAATAAGAGGCAGAAGCTTCAGGAGCCTCAGGCCAGGAACTAGAGCCACACCGACCTTCAGGATCCTTCTTTCCTCTTATTTCTTGCTTCCTTTATCCTCACAGCAGGTGGGCTTTTCCCACTTAGTGGGGGTGGGGCCACTCACAGTCCCATGTGCCCATTCTGCCAGTTCTAGAACTCCTGCCCATCTTCAGCTCAAAGACCTCAGGGCTTCCTTCCAGATAGCCAGGTTAGGTCCCCAAGTCATTCTCCCCCATTGCACTGATCACAGTTTTAAATTACACACTGCATGGTTATCCGATTAACTGATGACTCCTCTATGAGACTCAAAGCCTCAAAAGGACAATGCCTAGCATATCTGTGGCACTCCATAGAGCCCAGTGAATAAACTCAGCAGGTGGGGAAGAGGTGGAAAGACATTTCAGGCAGAGGGAATAACACATACCAAGGGCCAGAGGAGAGAAGAAATCCGACAGTCTAAAAGCAGGCAGGTCAAGGGTCTGATCAGATTGAGCCAAAGGCAAGGAGCAGATGGTTTAGACATTGTCAACCCAGTTAAGGATTGGGGACTTTCTCCCAAGTGCTGTGAGAAAGTTTTGTAAGCAGAGGAATGATGAGGTAGGATTTGTGTTTTAGCAAGATTGTTCTGGTTATAGCAGGTGGTGAGGCTGGAGGCAGGGAGACCAGGACGGATGCTGTGGCACCATCCCAGGAGAGGGATGAGGGTGGCTTAGAATAGGTCAGTGGCAGTAGTGTTGGAGGGAAGTGGACACATTTGGGAGTTAGAATGGATAGGACTTGGTGTGGGGCTGAGTTGAGAAAGGGGTTGAGGAAGATGCTCGTGTCTGTAGCCCCAGACATCAAAGGGCTGAGGATTTGAGCAGGGGGTGTGGTGGGTCTGAGCTATGGTGGGTCAAGGTCTCAGGGCTCTTGACCTCCGACATATCTCAGAGGAGTGCTCTGAGCTGCGCCCGTGATAAGGCTCATGTTCAAGGGCTCAGGGGCTCCGTCCTCCACAGCTAGACATCATCCCATTAGAGAGTAGTTCTGGTCCCTCTGTCTGACCACCTGATGTCTCACCTGAGTCAGCTACAGGAGCTCAGGGAATCTCTGCTGGGTTGCAATACAGAGCAAGGCACCCTTATGTGGAAACCAGAGGAACGGTGCCTTCTCAGTCTGTATCAGCTGGACCAGCTGAACCAGAGCAGGGTTTAGGAGGTCTGAACCAATCTAGGCTTGCTCAAACAATCCCAGATGAGAGCGTCAGGGGGCTCTCTTGAGTCTTGAAAGAGACTGTGTGCGATCCCATGAACTGCAGCCTGCCAATCTCCTCTGTCCATGGAATTTCCTGGCAAGAGTACTGGAGTGGGTGGCCATTGCCTTCTCCAGGGGTTCTTCCTGACCCAAGGATCAAACCCAAGTCTCCGCATTGGCAAGTGGATTCTTTACCACAGAGCCACCTGAGATGTCTGGGTCAAAAAAGGAGAGTGGACTTCCTTAACTCTGTCTTGGATGGTTTTTAACAGATTCATGGGACCTAATCCCCAGAGGGGTAGCACAGGAGGCTAGGATGGCGTGACTGATGATCATTTATCCAACAGATAGTTTCAAGGCCATGGGAGTTGGAAGACCTGGACTTGCTACAAACCCTCCTGGCAATCTTGGACAAGCTCCTTATCCTTCCTGTGTTGATAATCATATAAGACATGCCTTATTGAGTCATTTACCTCTCCAAGTCTCTGATTACTTTAACCACTCATAATGGTCCTTTGAGGTAAGTAAGATTTTAACCCTCCCTTTTACAGATGAGGAAGCTGAGTTTGGAGAGATTTAATAACTTGTTCAAAGCTACATGGAAACCAGGGAGAGCTTCAGTTCAAATCCAGTGCTGGAGATTAAGGGGGAGTGCACTATTGCATGGGGCATCTTGGCGGCAGTGGCTGGGGCAGGGTCGAGCTGGGGGGAAGGGGGGGTGCCCTGAAAGCATTTGAAGCAGGAGGGCAACATGATTGAATTCTTTATGGAAGATGGATTGAATGAGAGAGTGACCAGATAGGAGAACTTACAGTGGTCCATGCCAGGGATGAGACCAGAGTGAGGGCAGAGTCCGCAAGCCTGGAGAGGGGGGTGTGATATGAACTTCATTCAGTTCAGTCACTCAGTCATGTCTGACTCTTTGCGACCCCAGGGACTGCAGCATGCCAGGCCTCCCTGTCCATCACCAGCTCCTGGAGTTTACTCAAACTCATGTCCATCGAGTCGGTGATGCCGTCCAGCCATCTCATCCTCTGTCGTCCTCTTCTCCTCCTGCCTTCAATCTTTCCCAGCATCAGGGTCTTTTCCAATGAGTCGGTTCTTCGCATCAGGTGGCCAAAGTATTGGAGTTTCAGCTTCAGCATCAGACCTTTCAATGAATATTCAGGACTGATTTCCTTTAGGATGAACTGGTTGGATCTCCTTGCTATTCAAGGACTCTCAAGACTCTTCATGGGCAAGGGCACATCCCTGGAATGTGGGGTGTGAGTGCACGGTGTGGTGGAGGAGTGTTGGTCATGGGCTGGCAAGATGGTAGAGCCTTTAGCGGAGACAAGGAAGGAGGAGGGAGAAGACAGACTTCGGCAGCCCTTGAAGTGCCCAGCTGAATGTTTGTCCCAAGCAGTGATGCCTAAGAGGGGCCCTGGTCTTCTTTGGTGTGAAATCCTACCTTTCTTTAATAGGTTTCCATATATGTGCCATATCTCTCTGTTTAGTTTTTAAGAATCATTTGAAACTGTGCATGAGAGAGAGAGGGAGAGTGTGTGTGTGTTTATTTCTTAGCCTTTAACCTCGCTAACTTGCACTTCTTAAATACTAATTTCCTCTCAGACTCTGACAAATCTGCTCTCTTAAAACAGCCTCAGAAGGCTTCTCCTGTCTGTGAAAGGCCAAGCATGTGGTTGTCTCTGTGAAGAAGGCCTCTGAATGTTGCTGATCCTGGGATAATCAGCCAGGAAGGCCAAAGCTCCCGGAGCAGACAAGGTGACTCAGGGTGGCAGCCACAGCATCTCTACAGCAGAATCTTGGTCTCTGGGCAGAAGATGCTGCCGCAAGCTGCTGGACTGAGCTGCTTCCTGTCCCCTCAGACCTCATGAGAAGAGACAGGCCAACCAGTGTCTGCTGGATGGGGGTAGGAGTGTCTATGCGGACCGTGTGGATCCTTCCCTGGGCATGCTGACAGCCCCACAGGTCTTTTAACACTGGAGGGGAAATTACCTGCCTCTTGCGGGGATGGAGCATACTGCAGCACAGTCACCAGGCTCCTCAGCAACTCTGCTGAGTTCAGAGCTGAGCTTTCCCCCAAGACAGAGCACTGATAGTTGAGGAGCAAGAGTGAGGCCTTCAAGAGATGTAAAAGGTCAGGGCTTGTCCTGCAAGGGAGAGGGCACAGGGAGCAGATATATGTAAGAGATGATAAGAGCCACTCAGCCCTCTCCTGCACCCCATACTGCATGCAGTGTGATGTAGATTAGTGAATAAAATATGTATAGAGTGCTTCCACCACTCTTCTGAGTGCTTGGCTGAGTCTCCTGGCATAAAAAACACACTAACAAGAGAAAAAGAAACAGAAGTTTACTAACCTGCATACACAAGTCTACATGGGAGAGACCTAGAGAAAAATGAGTAACTCCAGGAAGTGGCTTGGAACTCAAGCTTAAATGTCATCTTCAGCTAAAGGCAAAAGAGAGAACGGTGTCGGGGAGGCCAGTTCTGGGGTGATGACCAGGAAAAGCACAGCAAACGGAAATGTGTAAAATGTGTAACACGGATTTAAGTTGGTGCCTTCGTCACTAGTAAGATTCTACAGTTGTCTCTGTGGATTAACCTTTGTTCTTCCTGGTCCAGAGAAAAGGCGGGACACATTTGTAAATGTATGTCCTGCTTTTAGGCAAATAAGGGAGGGTAGAGAGTTTTTCTTGTATCTGCTTCTTTGCAGTTGCCTTCAGCTCAAAAGAATCCTTATGCCCAAGAAGTGTTCTCTGGGAGTGGCATATTCTGTTTGGAGACATCTATTTGGAAATGTGTCTGAAATCTGGCAAACCTTGGTTCAAATTCTAGCTCCACTTCTTATAGGTAAGTTGCTCAATGCCTATGAGTTTCAATTTAGGTAAAATGGGGATAATAACTGAGCTGCTTTCCAAGAGTGGTAGCAGTGACTGATGAGATTGTATTCATTTGCTGGGGCTGCCATAGTAAAGTACTACAACCTGGGAGACTTAAGCAGCAGAAATGTATTGTCTTGCAGTTCTGGAGGCTGGAAGCCTAAATGGAGGTGTCAGCAGAGCTGGTTCCTCTGAGAGCTGTGAGGGAGAATCTGGGCCGTGCCTCTCTTCAGGCCTCTTGTAGACAACCATCTTCATGTTCATGTGGCATTCTCCCTTTAGGCATGTCTGTCTCCAAATGACCCCTTTTTATAAGAACATCAATTATACAGGTTAGGGCCCACCCTCGTTTTAACATGCTTACTTCTGGAAAGACCCTATCTCCAAAAATGGCCATGTTCTGAGGTACTTGAGGTTAGGGCTTCAATTTATAGATTTTAGGAGAGGCACAAGATTTGGCTCATAACAGATAATGCAATTAAGACTCTTAAATAGTGTGGGGTTAGATAGTATGGACTAAGCATGTTGTAAATCATTGTCCTTGTCACTACCACAGTCCCTAACCTATATTCCCCCTCTCATGCTCTGTGTTAGACTCAATATCCAGCTTATTCCCCAGAGCCTATTCACCCAACTCAAGGCCACCCTAACCTCTATCTCCTCTCCTTCCTGACTTGAGGGTTCAAGTGTCATCCCTAATACAGAAAGTGTCACCCGTGCATGATGTGAAGTGTTGAGATCATCAAGTGTGTGGACCACAGCCTCTGGCTGCTAGACTGACCCCAGTTCCTGAGCAATAAGTAAAGTCTGCCTGCCCATCACTGATGATCTGCACTCTGGGACCTCACTTCAGCTGCTAGGAAAGGATATGGGTAATGGTTTAAAATGTGGACCCTAAAGTCAGTTACCTCCTAGCTCAAGGACTGGCAGACAACAGCCTGTGGGCCATATCTGTCCCACTGCCTGGTTTTGTAAATAAAGTTTTACTGGGACACATAGTGGTGGTTCAGAGGGTGAAGAATGCAGGAGACCCAGGTTTGATCCCTGGGTTGGGAAGATCCCCTGGAGAATGGAATGGCTACCCACTCCAGTCTTCTTCCCTCGAGAATCTCCTGGACAGAGGAGCCTGGAGGGCCACAGTCCATGGGACTGCATAGAGCTGGACAGGACTGAACAACTAACACTACTGGGACTCAGCCACATCCATTTATTAACATAGTGCTTATGGCTGCTTTCGCTTTACAAATGCAGAGTTGCGGACTTAACAATGGAGACCACATGGCTTGCAAAGCTAAATACTTATATACTATCTGGCTTGTTATGCTGCTGCTGCTGCTTGTTATGAGAAAAGGCAAATATCTTAAGCTCTTGTGCCTCACTTTGCAATTATTAATTGGAAGTGATAATGATATCTTCTTCTTGGTACCTTCCCCCTATTAAAATGGAGTTGTGATTACTATTTGATATATCACGCTGCTTAGGCTATGAATATTATTATTACATAAGTATTATTATTACACAAACTGCAGCCAAACTCCACGGACTCAGAGCCACGTGCTCTCAGCTCGAGGTGTAGTTAGGGCCCAAGGCCAGAGCACACAGCCTTGATGGGGGCCTTTAGCCTCTCCGAGCCCACAGCATCTTCCAGCCTGAGAAGACCTTCTCTGGCTCCTTCTGGCTTGCATAAATAGGCCTGGTGTCCCTCTAGTTTTCATTTCCAGGCTGCCCCAGACCTGGATCTCACACCTGCCTCTGTCCACACCATTTTGCTTGACTACTATTTATTGACAACCTATATGTGTGCAGAAACTCTTAAGCAGGGCATTCACACATCCACAGATAAATATGACATCATCCCTGCCTTCAAATTTATCCCCTCCTTCCACTCCTTATATAACAGGGCACCTGGTAGCTTGGACCTTACCATTTTTGAAGTGGAAAAACTTATTTTAAAAATAATGCAGTGTCTGTCTTTTAGGGTGGAGCCTGTCCCTTTGTTCTTGGCCAGACCTCTTGAGTGGGTCCTTGTGGTTATGCAAATGAGAAGCAAGTGCTCTCCTTGATACTTGGAGAAGACCTAAATGTGATGTTAGGTGTACTGCTTAGTAATGTAAATCAGGAGGGTATTTTAGCAGAGCCATGCCTCTGCAAATTATGTTTCCTTTAGAGAAATCTTTCCTTTCTAATTCTGGATCCAGACTGCCCGAGCAGCCTATAAATTGTCGCATTTGTACCAAGATGGTGAGAGTTTTCTTTGAGCCCTTGATGGAAGGGAAGGAGGGACTGGGGAAGTGGGGAGCACAGAGGGGTGTGGAGCTGAACCTCCGGGCACTGCAGGGGACAGGCTGGGGAAAGGTCTGGACTGGCCTCAGCCAGCACAGCCTGGCTCCACCAGGGACCCAGACTTTGGGAAATGTGCCATGAGATTCTCGAGGGGTTGTCTTATTGGGGACCTGATGCTGGACCCCTGTGGGAGGGTGGGGTCAGTTTCAGTGGGGACCCTGTTGTCCAGCATTTTGGGATAGGATATGAGGACTTGGGAGGCAGATCTGTGCTTGGAGGGGAATTGCCCAGCATCTAAGCAGGGAACCAGTCCAGGAAGAGGCTTGAGGTCAGGTTTGGGGCTGGCTGTTCTGAAGGTGACCACTTCTAGGAGTAGTTCTAAATTGTGCCTTATGCTATATTTCCTTTTCTTTAGTCTGAAATCTTCAGTAGTCCTCCCTAAAGTTCTAGCTTGTTCTCAGCACTAATATAACTAATAAATATAGGGATTAGCAAACTTGGAGAAGAGATGACACAGGTTCAGAAGAGCAGCCACATCCTGAGCCAGGGCATCAGAGGTGGCCACCTGGGGGCATCAGGCGGGTCACCTGGGCTCAGCAGCCTCCTGACCGCCCCACCCCTCCACGAGGCCATGGCAGCAGATCCTTCTAGAACACCCTGCACTGCACCTGGGGAGACTCTCAGAAGGAGCTGGAGGACTGGGTGAGGGGTCCATTTCCTGCAGTGAGGGAGATGTTATCCTAGACAAGGCAGAAATGGCAGCCTGTCTCCCTTCCCTTTTTTGCCTGCTAATCCAAACCACTGGAAATGGTCTGTACTTCCTTTTTCCCTGGCACATTTCACTGTCACCTTTCCCCCGGTTGACATGCAGGATCTAAATACCTTTAATACCTCTTTGGCCTGTTGATGTTAGACATGACAGAGAGCCCTCGTGATAAATGAAGCCACCTGTGGCAGGCTGTCTGGAGCAGCCAGGCCCTTCAGCACGTGTAAACAGGCACTAAAGGTCAGGTGCCAAGAGTTCACAGGCAGAGGGAGGAGGGGACCTCTCGGACCAGCATCCCTGGAGTACAGGCTGCGGTCGTGATGGCCGGTGGCCCTCTTGCTAATTGCCACGGTGGTGAGAGGGGGTTGAAACAAAGGTGGCTGTGCAGAGTTGCAACAGGAGAGAGGGGCTTTCTCTGTCTTACTGAAGCATCTTCTGAGTGTCCTGCTTTTTGAGCTTGACAGGTAACACTTACTTTTTGAAAAATAGTTTTATTTATTTATTTATGTTTGACTGCTCTGGGTCTTTGTTGCTGCATGGACTTTCCCCTAGTTGCGGCAAGTGGGGACTGTTCTCTCGTTGCAGGGCTTGGGTTTCTCGTTGCAGTGGCTTCTTTTGTTAGGAAACACAAGCCCTAGGCACACAGGCTTCGGCAGTTTTGGCACGTGGGCTCAATAGTTCGCGTCTCCTCGGCTCTCGAGCACAGGCTCAATAGTTGTGGTGCGCAGGTTAATTGCTCCATGGCATGTGGGAATCTTCCCGGACCAGGGATTGAAGCTGTGTCTCCAACATTGACGGGTGGATCCTTTATCACTGGGCACCAGGGAAGCCCCAACCCTTATTTCCTAGTTCCTATCATTCAGTAAAATCTCCGGGGCTTCCATGAGCTAGATGTCCTGAATGTGTCTGCTGGTGGCTGGTATCAGGATGGTTCTCCATGGGGGAAATGGGAGCTGGGGGCTGGAACTAGCTGTGTGTAGCAAGGCAGCAGATTACCAGCAAGTTCCATCTGAGAGGACCCACATAAGAAATGATTGCAGAGGGAAGAGCGAGAAGAAATTGTAAGGAGGAAAACATTTAGTGCATGAATCAACCTCTTTGCACACCTTTGGGGCCCTGAAGGCACAGTCTCCTTTGCAAAGGGACCATATGGATTAAGCAGCAGTTTATTTGGAAAACTCAGGCCAACAGCTTGCTTTTGAATGGCTTGGAGCCAGATGCCTGTTGGTGTATTGGTGTGATATCTGCCAGGTCCTACCTATGGGTGATTTGCATGGGTGGTCCCTGCCCCTGGGTGGAGGGCTTGGTGCTCTTTCCATGAGCACTCTATTTAAGAAGGTCCTCAAAGCATAAAAGGAGGACAGGACAAATGGGCTGTAAATCGTGTGGTTTGGAGAGAGCCCAGTGACCCACAGTAGTGGTTCTCTCTTTTTCCCCCCCCGTTTTCCTTTACTTCATAAACACCTAGTTACAAGCTGTACAAGTCAAAAAATAATAATCATGAAGGGAGAGGAGGATGTAGGGAAGATGTTCATGATGTGTAGGGAGCACAAAGGGAGGAAGGAGTGGGAACCAGCCCTCTCCCTCCACACACAGTCCCAGACGAGCGCTATGACCCCTGCAGCGGGGGATCTGAGGAGGAGCTGGGTAGAGATCCAGGGTAGTTGAGGAATGGAAGAGACCTCTAAACCCAGAGCTCACCCCCAAAACCCTTAAGTGCTTGGCAGAGGGAGAACGGGGCAAGTGAGAAGGTTCCAAGATGGAACAGCAAAATGAAAAATCAAGGTAGAGAATACAGGAGAAGTGGAGTCAACATGGAAAGGAGACTAAAGAAGGAAAAAGTTGGCAAAGGGGAGTGGAAGATGGAGGCAGTGAGCCCTGTGACTTGGAGCTGGAATGCCTGTGATTTCAGGAGAAGGAAGCGGGGCAGAGCCCATGGAGAGATTGACAGGTCTCCTCTGCCCCCAAAGCGGAGGAGCGATGTTCTGGACTGCTGTGGGGCTGAGGTCGTTTTTCTGGAAATAATGCAGACAAAGATCCAGAACCTATGACTTTTCCTTTGAATAGGAATTGAGTTTTCCAGGGGAGGACATTTAATAAGTTTCACTCAGGAAGTCTCTGTTACCAATAAAGACTTAACAAAGTTAATTAGACTAAACAGCAATTATCGTGTCTCCTCATTGTTCAATTATCTGCTGAACTGGTGTTTCCTGATTAATTTTCTGATTAAAATGTATTAAACTAAAAAGACTTGCAAACAGGCCTTGACAGGTTCCCAAAGAAGGAGGGATGCTGCAGCTGGCTGTGCAGGGCAGTGGGCACGGGGGCCACTGAGGTTGTGTCCCACCTTCCCAGGTAGGGGGCCAGGGCAGGTGAGGGGGCAGAGGAAGGGGAGGTGGTGTCCTGCCTGCCCACATCCCCATACACACCACTATGTGTCCTCATGCAGAGTCTTCCCTTCCTGAAACCTGGGCTTCCTCCTGGATGGGAATGGCATCTTGGCAGATGGCACCTACCTGTAGGTCCACAGCAAAAACCTACGAGTCACCCACCATCTCCCTCACCCCCTCCTTAGCCTGCTCAGGATGTATTATAATTATTTCCTTATAAATGTGCTTAACTGCCTTCCGAGCTAAACCTCCATCTTGGCAAGAGACCTAACCTGACTAACTCTACTCGTGTGTGCGTGCATGCTAAGTTGCTTCAGTTGTACCCCACTCTTTGCGACGCTATGGACTGTAGCCCGCCAGGCTCCTCTGTCCGAGGGATTCTCCAGGCAAGAATACTGGAGTGGGTTGCCATGCCCTCCTCCAGGGATCTTCCCAAACCAGGGATCAAACCCGTGACTCCTACAGCTCCTGAGCTGCAGGTGGATTCTTTACTGCTGAGCCACAGGGGAAGCCCCAACCGTACTCATTGGTCCTGTTATCATCAGCCGCTGAGCACTGCTACAGAAACCCTATAACCCCGCTGACTGGTCTCGCTCTGAATTCATGACTGCAGACCTCGGATATGCACTAGACAGTGCCCGGCAATGCCATGACACCTCCTCCCCGTGTTCCCGTTCCCGCTCAGAGACTGCAGTTTCTCTTTGCTCAAACCCCCAACCCTCCCCTACATTCTCTCTGTCAGCTCACGACCTTGTCTTACACTTCAGTGAGATGTAGAAGCAATCAGACAAGAACTCCTGTGTCTTCCCATCGCTAAATTGACAAACCTCCTATTGCAATGGCAGACGTGTCCCTACTCTTAACAGCGGCCGACCCCTCCACGCTGTCCCGGATCCCATTCTTTCTCACCTTCTCAAGGACTTTGTTCCTGTAAATATCCTTTCTCTTTCCTGCATCATCGGTTTCTCCCCTCTCAACTGGATCATTCCCATTAGCATACAAAACGCTGTAGTACCTCTCATCTTAAAAAAAAAGAAAACTCCCTTCAAACAGCACACAGATGCTACAGCTATTCTTCTGAAGGGCGAATGCACTTTACAATCATAGAAAGTGAAACCAAAGCTCCTGCTCCTAATCTCGCATCCTATCCCTGTATTGCCCATTTTCTATCCTTTACAGCAAAGTTTCTCAAAGGAGTTGTTTAGATTCATTGTCTTCACATCCACACTCTCATTTCTTTTTTCCTCCACATACTTGAACTTGGCTTCCTTCTTCTCTAGGCGACTGAAATTGCTCTCATCTCAGCCAAGAGTTCACATGTTTCCCCATTTAATGGCTCTTTCTCTTTCTCCTCTTACCCAGACTCTCAACAGGATCACCCGTTTCTCCCTGAAACACTGGACTGGTTCTCCTCCAGCCTTGCTCTCTGCTCTTTCTCAGTCTGCCTTGCTGGTTCCTCCTCAACTCCAGACTGAAACCCTAGGGATCCTATACCTTCTTTTCTCCTCCTTCTCTACCCTCTTTTGGTGATCTCATAAGACTTGGCTTCAACACCATGGCTTTCAATGTCTCCTCTAAGCTGATTGACTCACATGTTCGTATCTCCAGCCTAAAGCTTTCCCTTGGGTTCCAGTGTGAATGTCCAACTTGGAATTCCACATTTCCACTTGAATATCTAATAGACATTTCTAACTGAAGCCATCCCAGAGTGAACTACTGATCTCCCTCTGTACCTAACTGAAACCCACCCCTCCCCCAGTTCTTCACATCTCAGTAAATGCCCCCTTTGTTACCCAAGTACTCAGGCTAAAAACATGGCATCTTACTTGAGTCTGCTCCTCCTCTTCCACTCACATCTAAGCAGCAAGTGTTACCTTCAAACCATATCTTGATTCTGATCACTCCCCTGCATCTCCACTGCTACCATTCCAGGCCAAGTCGTGTTCACTGCTGCCTGGACCAATGCCTCCTAACACTGGCCTCTACTCTGATGCCTATAGCGCACTTTCTCCAGAGAGCAGTGTATCAGTTACCTACTGCTATGTAACAAGTCATCCCCTATCTTTATTTGTTTATGATTCTGTGGATCAGCAGTTTGGGTCAGGCTCAAGCTGGGTGGCTTTTCTGCTGGTCTGACCTGGGCCATTCATTCCACTGCAGTTAGCTGACAGGTTGGCTGGGGCTGGTTGGTGTAGGGCCCCTCAGCTGTGGGATTTTGTCTCTGCTCTATGTGGTTTCATCTTCTAGTAGGCTCATCTGGGTCTCCTCACATGGTAGGATGGTTTGTGTCTGATCTTAATCTGTAAAGTTGACTGGATGATGACACAGAGAAGTCAATGCCATTGAAAGAATAATTTAAACTCAGCACAGTCCCATTAGAAGTGAGAAGCACAGAACTCCACGCAGGGTCCCCAGATCACCAGTGCCAGTGAGGAGGCGGAAGCGGGTAAGGGGAAGGCACTGGCCACAGTCTTTGTTGGAATGTATGTGGGAAGCAAGGCAGGGCAGGGCAACCAGCTTAGAATTGGCTGGTTTGAATAATTCTAGCAGGCTCTGAGGCATAGGAGCTATTTCTGTTTGTTTGGTAGCAGGCCCTGGCTGATTTAGGGTGGGGGAAATATTGGCCTGGTGTGAGAATTAGATAAAAGAGGTAACTGGGGTTATGGTCTGGGAACTGGTTGGTATATATATGAAAGGTAGGCTCACTGACAAACTGTTTATTGTGTAGGAATTGGCCAGCTCTGGGAGTGTCTGTCTCTCTCCAGTCAGCAAGACCCTCTAAAGATACCTAAACATCATAAAACATAGAAAATGATAAATATGATTAGCACATATGGTAAAGAATCTGCCTGCAATCCAGGAGATCCGGGTTCATGGGTTCAATCCCTGGGTTGGAAAGATGCCAGGAGAAGGGAATGGCTATCCACTCCATCATTCCTGCCTGGAGAATTCCATGGACAGAGGAGCCTGGCGGGCTACAGTCCACAACATCGCAAAGAGGTGGGCATGACTGAGCGACTGACACATTAATATTTCACACAAAGTAAGCACATAGGGTAGCAAGATGGTCAGTGTGGAAGGAAAGTGAACTGTGCCTCTGTTGAGGTTTAGCTTTTGAACCACCAAACATTTCACTGCATTGATCAAAGTACGTCACAAGGCCAGCTCAGATTCAGGCGGGGTGGGGAAACAGGCTTCTCCTCTTGGTGAGGGAGTGGCGACTCTAACAGCAGAGGATGTGCATAGAGGGACTGGAGGAAATTGGAGCCATATTTTGGAACCTTTTACAGGCAGCTAGAGTGGTGTTGCAAAAGTAAGAATCAGAGACTATTGCTCTCCTGGGTAAAACCCTCTGATGGCCTCCTTCATGCTGCTACTGAAATAAAAACCCATGGTCCGGCAGCCCTCCATGATCTGGTCCCTGATGACCTCGTTAGGGTTATCCCTCACCCCTACCCTTCATTCCCTGTCTTTTGGTCACCCTGGGCTTCTGTCTGCCTCTTGGCTGCTCCTAGCTCATTCAAGCCTCAGGAGCTTTTCTTCAGAAACGTTATTCTAAAGAACTTAACCATTCTGGCTTCTGCATCCATTTTTAAGATCTCAGGTCAAGAATGTGCATGCTGTTGCTCAGTTGTATCCGGCTCTGCGATCCCCCAGGAAGCAAGGCAGGGCAGGGCAACCAGCTTAGAATTGGCTGGTTTGAATAATTCTAGCAGGCTCTGAGGCATAGGAGCTATTTCTGTTTGTTTGGTAGCAGGCCCTGGCTGATTTAGGGTGGGGGAAATATTGGCCTGGTGTGAGAGTTAGATAAAAGAGGTAACTGGGGTTATGGTCTGGGAACTGGTTGGTATATATATGAAAGGTAGGCTCACTGACAAACTGTTTATTGTGTAGGAATTGGCCAGCTCTGGGAGTGTCTGTCTCTCTCCAGTCAGCAAGACCCTCTAAAGATACCTAAACATCATAAAACATAGAAAATGATAAATATGATTAGCACATATGGTAAAGAATCTGCCTGCAATCCAGGAGATCCGGGTTCATGGGTTCAATCCCTGGGTTGGAAAGATGCCAGGAGAAGGGAATGGCTATCCACTCCATCATTCCTGCCTGGAGAATTCCATGGACAGAGGAGCCTGGCGGGCTACAGTCCACAACATCGCAAAGAGGTGGGCATGACTGAGCGACTGACACATTAATATTTCACACAAAGTAAGCACATAGGGTAGCAAGATGGTCAGTGTGGAAGGAAAGTGAACTGTGCCTCTGTTGAGGTTTAGCTTTTGAACCACCAAACATTTCACTGCATTGATCAAAGTACGTCACAAGGCCAGCTCAGATTCAGGCGGGGTGGGGAAACAGGCTTCTCCTCTTGGTGAGGGAGTGGCGACTCTAACAGCAGAGGATGTGCATAGAGGGACTGGAGGAAATTGGAGCCATATTTTGGAACCTTTTACAGGCAGCTAGAGTGGTGTTGCAAAAGTAAGAATCAGAGACTATTGCTCTCCTGGGTAAAACCCTCTGATGGCCTCCTTCATGCTGCTACTGAAATAAAAACCCATGGTCCGGCAGCCCTCCATGATCTGGTCCCTGACGACCTCGTTAGGGTTATCCCTCACCCCTACCCTTCATTCCCTGTCTTTTGGTCACCCTGGGCTTCTGTCTGCCTCTTGGCTGCTCCTAGCTCATTCAAGCCTCAGGAGCTTTTCTTCAGAAACGTTATTCTAAAGAACTTAACCATTCTGGCTTCTGCATCCATTTTTAAGATCTCAGGTCAAGAATGTGCATGCTGTTGCTCAGTTGTATCCGGCTCTGCGATCCCCCCGGACTGTAGCCCACCAGGCTCCCCTGTCCATGGGATTTTCCAGGCAAGAGTATGGAGTGGGTTGCCATTCCCTTTTCCAGAGGATCATCCCGATCCAGTGAACAATCTCGAGTCTCCTGCATTGGCAGGCAGATTCTTTACCTCTGAGCCATCTGGGAAGCCCCAGCTCAAGAATAGCAGCCCAGAAAAGAATTTCTTAACCTGCCAACCAAAATAATCTTTTCCTACCTCTGCCGTGAGAGTCCCTCTCTAATGTATGGGCCTGTATTATTTTTATTAATTACAATGACTAACACTTACATTGTGGTTGCTATGGGCCAGGCCTGTTCAGAGTCTTTCATGATATTGACTCAGTGCATCCTCATAACCACCCTGTGAGGTAGATACTATTAACATCTTCGTTTTGCAGATGGGGAAACCGAGGCACAGAAAAGTTAAGTGACTTATTCAAGCTCACACGTTTTTAATCGTGTTTGTTGTTGTTTGCTTCTTTATTTTAATTTTTTTCACCACACCGTAACCTAAGTTTCACAGGGACAAGACTGTGGCTCCCCTGTTCAGTGTTAAATTCCCAGTATCTAGAATAGTGCCTACTACATAGTAGGTGTTCCATAAATGCTTATTGAATAATTGAATCTGTCTTCCAGTCCAACTTACTGCCGAATCTATCACACTTCCTAAACATTTCTTAATTTCGGGCATTTCTACCTATATTTCTACCACATAAGTAAGGATAATCTCTTGCTTGGTCTCTTTTTTTTTAAAGAAATTTTTATTGGAGTATAGTTGCCTTACAATGTTGTATTAGCTTCTATTGTACAGCAAAGTGAATCAGCTGTGTATATATATATATGTGTGTGTGTGTGTGTGTGTGTATGCCCTGTTTTTTGGATTTCCCTTTAGGTCATCACAGAGCACTGAATAGAGTTCCCTGTGCTATCCAGTAGGTTATCACTGCATATCTATTTTATACATAGCATCAACAGTGTGTATATGTTAATCTCAAGCTCCCAATTCATCCCACCCTCAGTTCCCCCCTTATTTTTCATACATTTGGTCTCTATGTCTGTCTCTATTTTTGCTTTGCAGATAACATCATCTATACCATTTTTCTAGATTTCACATATATGCATTAATATATGATATTTATTTTTCTCTTTCTGACTTACTTCTTACCTGGTCCCTTGTATCAACCTATGTTGACTGAATTTCACTTCCTCTGACCCACTGCAGAGTGAGCAAGCTGAAGTAAAAAGTGTGGCTACAGTCTTCTGTTTAAAAACCTCTCATAGCCTTTGATTATCATCACAACAAACTGCAAAGTCCTTAGAACAGCCTACAACGGGCCTTCCTGATCAGGCTCCCTCTGCTTTTCCTCCAGAATTTCTAAAACCAAGCTCTCCATTGCTTCCCAAACTTGCAGACTTCTTCCCACACCCCTGCCCTTGTGTGGGGTGCCTGTCCTCTCTCCAGGAAGACTCCTATTTATCTTTTGAAACCCATTTTATTTTTTAAAATTAATTAACTTTTCTATTGAAGGATAATTGTTTTGTAGAATTTTGTTGTTTTTGGTCAAAGCTTTACACGAATCAGCCATAGATATGCATAGATCCCCTCCCTTTTGAACCTCCCTCCCTCCTCCCTCCCCATCCCACCCCTCTAGGTTGATACAGAACCCCTGTATAGTTTTTGTTATACAGCAAATTCCTGTTGGCTTTCTATTTTACATATGGTAATGTAAGTTTCCATGTTACTCTTTCCATACATCTCACTTTCTCCCCTCTCCCCATGTCCAGAAGTCTATTCTCTATGTCTGTTTCTCCACTGCTGCCCTTTAAGTAAATTCTTCAGTACCATTTTTCTAGGTTCCATATATATGCATTAGAATATGATATTTAGCTTTCTCATTCTGACTCACTGCACTCTGTATAATAGGTTCTAGGTTCATCCACCTCATTAGAACTGACTCAAATGCATTCCTTTTTATGGCTGAGTAATATTCCATTGTGTATATGTACCTCAACTTCTTTATCCATTCATCCGTTGATGGACATCTAGGTTGCTTCCATGTTCTAGCTATTGTAAACAGTGCTGCAATGAGAATGGGATACATGTGTCCTTTTCAGTTTTGGTTTCCTCAGGGTATATGCCTAGGAGTGGGATTTTTGGGTCATATGGTGGTCTTATTCCTAGTTTTTTAAGGAATCTCTATACCATCTTCCATAGATGCTGTATCAATTTACATTCTCACCAACAGTGCAAGAGCGTTCCCTCTTCTCCACACCCTAACCAGCATTTATTGTTTGCAGACTTTTTGATGATGGCCATTCTGACTGGTGTGAGGTGATATCTCATTGTAGTTTTGATTTGCATTTCTCTAATAATGAGCATTTTTCTCTAATAATGGACTGTGAAGAAAGCTGAGCACCGAAGTATTGACGCTTTTGAACTGTGGTGTTGGAGAAGACTCTTGAGAGTCCCTTGGACTGCAAGGAGATCCTACCAGTCCATTCTAAAGGAGATCAGTCCTGAGTGTTCATTGGAAGGACTGATGTTGAAGCTGAAACTCCAATACTTTGGCCACATGATGCAAAGAACTGACTCATTTGAAAAGACCCTGATGCTGGGAAAGATTGAAGACAGGAGGAGATGGGGACAACAGAGAATGAGATGGTTGGATGGTATCACTGACTCAATCGTCTTGAGTTTGAGTAGACTCTGGGAGTTGGTGATGGACAGGGAGGCCTGGTGTGCGGTGGTCCACAGGGTCGTGAAGAGTTAGACATGACTGAGGGACTGTACTGAACTGAAACCCATTTTATTTACTTAAAATTTTTTTTTGATATGGACCATTTTAAAAGTCTTTATTGAATTTTTACAATACTGCTTCTGTTTTATGTTTCAGGCTTTTGGCCATGAGGCATGTGGGATCTTAGCTTCCCAACCAGGGATCAAACCTGCACCCCTTGCATTGGAAGGCGAAGTCTTAACAACTAGACCACAGGAAATCCCTTGAAACCCACTTTAAAGGATCCCTATTTATATTCACAGGCACATAGTTTGTTTTTCATTTCTCTATATCACACATACTCATTTATCAATGCATGCATGCATCCATCCATCTAGCAAATATTTACTCAACCCAATCTTTAGAAGCTCAGTCTATGGTTTAAAGAGGTGCAGTATTATTATTTTTTTTTAATACTTAATCATTGGCATGTTTGTTTCTTCCTTTACATTGAAAGCCTCATTTGCTTTTATATCCTTAATGCCTAGTTTAATAAGTGTTTGCTGAATAAATGATGATAATTATGAAACAAACCAGCATAGACTATTGAGAGAGAATTGGAGTAGACCTAACTCAGTGTGCAAGGATCAGGGAAGGCTTCCCGGGAGAGGTGATGTCTGAGCTGAGATTTACTTGTTTCTTGACTTTCCCCCTCAGACTGTGAGCTTCCTAAGGACAAGGATTCTGTACCATTCACATTTTTATCTGGGCCAGCATGTAACACTGTGCTTTAATATGTTAATTAACTCAATAATTCTTTTTCACTTTTTCTTATCGTAGTAAAACACACACAACATAAAATTAACCATCTTAACCATTGTTAAATGTATAGTGCATTCATATTGTCATGTGACCATCACCACCATCCATCTCCAGAACTCTTTTTCATACTGCAAAACAAGAAATAATTTTTGAATGGATGAATGAATATTCTTTTTCTTGCTCCCTATACCTGCATGCTGATCCCATATCCAGTATTTACGGCAACTCAATAATTCAATTTACCTATAACATTCCTGTCTAGAGTAAGCCTAACCATGCTATTCAAAACCAGACAATAAGACTTGGAAATCTACCAGGAATGATCAGATTCACACTAAAATAACATGCATTTTGCCTTTGAACTCTTTGTAATTCAGGAGGTTTCCTACTCCTAGACCTGGGAGGGTTTGTGTGTCTTACCAACTTTGCCGCTGAGTTGGAATTCTACCTTGGTCTCCGGCATCTGAGCCCAAGGGTTCGAATTGGAATGGGAAGGCTGATTAGTTGCACGCTCACCCCTTTCTCCTGCTTCCTCCCTCCCTGTGTTAGCTGTGTAGGCATCTGTCTCTCCTGCCAGATTACAGGCTCCTTTGAGGCCAGAGACCGTACCTTGGGCATGTTTGTATTCCCCACAGCGCCTGCCACATTGCAGGCAGGCATCAATAAAGGGTTGTTAAATAAATAAACAAATAAATAACCCACACTGAACGATTTATCCTAATTAACTCCTTGGAAGTAGTTCCCTCAGGATGGATTCAATATGTGGTTTCTCCTGTCTTCTAAAAGGTGTACACTTTATCTACACCTACACCAAATCACGGTCATTTCAGATTCCATGTCGTTGGTCTCCAGAAACAACCTGTGCAGGTCTCTCCATCCTGAACTGTAATAATAGACTCCGCAATCTAAGAGCCCTCCTGGACTCCCAGCTTGATGTCTGGGAGGGAGGTTTGGTCTCATTGACTCCAGAAGTGATACTGCATTGTGACTGAAATATGATAGCGTGATGGTCACAGGCTAGGAACTCAGGACAGTGTGAGGAAGGATTTTTAACCCTGGGGCCTCGGCTCCAAACCCAGCGTGGTGCGTGAGTCAGCAGCGTGGCTGTGAGGGGCCGTCTCTGCCTTAGCTATGCTGACAGCAGGGACCTGAAGTGTTTGGTCTGGGGCTTCCTTGGTGGCCCAGTGGTCCTGAGACTCCCTGCTCCCAGTGCAGGGGGCCTGGGTTTGATCTCTGGTCAGGAAACTAGATCCCACGTGCTGCAACTAAAAATCCTGCTTGCCGCAACTGAGATTCAACGCAGCCAAAGTAAAAGAAGAAAGTTTGGTCTGTTTCATCTTCTTCCACCCAAAGCTTGGATCCCAATCTCAGCTCCCACCTTTTTAGGTGAGGACAGATTAGTTCAAAGCTTCAGTGTCAGTGAGTGGAACCAGAAGAAGGTTTGAGAAAGGGTTTACATTGGTGCTTAGAGCTGATCATCCACCGGGGCTTTTTCCCTGGGCATGTTTCCTTTGGACCCCTCTTACCTACTCTCATAGGAGGAGAGACCCTCCATAAAATGGCCATGCCCATGTTTGCACGACTTCTTTGAAGCCCCATTCGGTGGTACTGTGGCCCAATATGCCAGCCCTGAATTTGAGCTCTGAAGAGGGGCACCTCTCCTCCAAGAGGTGGGGGACCAGGTGGTTGGGAAGGTACAAGTTCTTTGATTTCTCCCTAGATCCCAGCATCTCCCTTCCCACTACCTCCAGGCTCTGGGCCCAATTTGGTTCTGGGGATGGGAACTTGAAGGAGCTCTCATTTTGGTTTTGGTATTAAAGGACTCAATCTAATCTTGGAGAGAAGCCCTCTGCTTAATCCTGAAACCAAAGCCCTCCTTTGTACCCCTAGTATCTGGGGCTTAATTTGCACGCACCTCACCCATCACCTTGTGTTCTGGTTTTGTACCGCAGTCCTGCTAGCACTGAGGCCTTACTTTGTTCAGACCATCTTTGTGGGATGGGATTCTGTCTCTGAGCCCAGGACCCTGGGACCTTAACCTTCCTTACTTCATGCCAGGTTCTTTACATTGGCCTGTTCCACTCACCTTTGAAGAACTTATTTTTTTGCCTAAAACCTTTTGCAGCTGAACTTGCTTGGGAAACTGTTCATCTGTTGATCACTCCTTAGCCTGTCTCTGGACCCTGGGGCACCACTGGCATGAGTCGACTTGTTTCAGTAAGTTTCAGCTGGGCTCAGCTTCTTGCCATGGCCACATTCCAGCTGATCTGCTGGGTATTCAGGCACCAGCCTCTCCTGGCTCAAACCTCTGCTCCTGAGTTTCCAGCTCCTCCACTGATCTCTCTTGCATAAGACTAACTAGGTCTAGATAGAATTTCTTCACTCTTGATCATTGCAGTACTGTTTAGAGTCCCACATAACTTAGGAATGGACTTAGGAATAAAAGCTGTTTTTTTTTTCTTTTCAACATTGTTAATTTACTATCAGTCATTAGTTCCCAAAGAGAAAATATTGAAGAGTGGATGAAGATTAAACCATGGGCTTCCCAGGTGGCACAGGCTCTTCTGTCCATGGGGAGTCTCTAGGCAAGAATACTGGAGTGGGCGTCCTATCCCTTCTCTAGGGGATCTTCCTGACCCAGGAATTGAATTGAGGTCTCCTGCATTGCAGGTGGATTCTTTATCAGCTGAGCTGCCAGGGAACCCCCAGTGGTAAAGAACCCTCCTGCTAATAAAGGAGTCATGAGATACAGGTTCAATCTTTGGCTCAGGAAGATCCCCTGGAGGAGGGCATGGCTACCCACTCTAGTATTCTTGCCTGGGGAATCCCCATGGACAGAGGAGCCTGATGGGCTACAATCCACAGGGCCACAGAGAAGGACACAACTGGAATGATTTAGCACACACCCACTTGCAGATTCAACAATAATAGGAGAAGATATAGCACTGGCAGCATGTTTAATAGAATAAAATATTGTACTCTGTGATTTCAAGTTAATATATAAATAACATAATTGAGTTTATGACTGAGTTTTTAGATGACTTGGCTCTATCTATTCCTGTGGTGGTAATTTTGGAGGCAAACAAGTTTTCTTTTCTGAGGACTGGTTTGACAAGTATAAAGTTAAGAGATGGTGATTTCATTTATTTGTGCATTCACTCACTCATTTATTAATTCATGCACACATGCATTTATGCCTTTTTCATCCTACCACACACCCCTGGAGTGCCCAGAATATCCTAGACACTGGACCAGTTGTTGGAGATTTGGAGGTAGGGGTGCCAACCTCAAGGACCAACAGGTTCAGAAAAAGAGTTAGATTATTACAGTGCATGGGGTTATGGGAGGCAGCCTCTCTGATGGCCCCTCGGGTCTCTGCCTCTTGTGTTTATGCCCTCACGTATAGTAAGTCATCTGCAAACATATGAATTCCGTTCCGAGAGTGCATTCCTAAGTCCAATTTGTTAAGTCCAACAAATTTAGCCTAGGTAGCCAGCTAGTACTACAATCAGCTAGGTAGTACTTTATGTAATAGGTTTATAGTACTTTTCACACAGATAATGGGCTTCCCTAGTGGCTCAACTGGTAAAGAATCTGTCTGCAATGTGGGAGACCCGGGTTTGAACCCTGGGTTGGGAAGATCCCCTGGAGGAGGAAATGGCAACCCACTCCAATATGCTTGTCTGGAGAATCCCCATGGACAGAGGAGCCTGGCAGGTTACAGTTTTGGGGGCTGCAGAGTCAGACATGACTGAGCACAGCACACAGATATTACATAAAAAGCAAGCAAACTCAAAAAAGTAACAAAAATAGTTTTAACCTTACAGTACAATACCTTGAAAAGTACAGTAGTACAGTACAACAGCTGGCATACAGGGCTGACATTGAGCGAACAGGCAAGAAGAGTTACTGATGGGAGGAGGGAGGGAAGGAGGGGGATGGAGGAGCTGAAGGATCGTCAGCAGTAGGAGACGGAGGGCAATTTCACTCATGCCTGATGTTGACACAGGTTCTGACTCCTTGCTGGATTCAATTCTATCTACCTTCCTAAAGAAACAGTCCAGTGATGTCTGGACAGCAGCTCTTCTTTTCTTGTCATAGATGACGTGGCAGCACGGGATTGTCTTCTGAGCGACTGGAGGCGACCTTTGTGTACCGTTCAACTTTCAGCTCCTGTGCTTTAAAAACTAACAGTGCCTCCTCCAATAAAGAAAGTCGCTTGCTTCTGGACATCCTGGGCTTGACGTAAAGCTGCGACACTGCTCTATTCTATGCAGTGCTGTACGGTAAGGGACACAAAAGCACAACTGCCTGTAGAGGATGCACGTGCGTGACAATGTGCGCCAGACGTGTGAACCTGTGTGCCTGGACATGCAAACGGATGTTCGCCTCTTTGAAGATTTGCAACCTGAGCATTCATATGTAGGGGACTTACTGTACTCCCTTCTCTCATCTGTGGTCTGGACCCAGGGACTCACTTTAAAAAAATTATTTATTTTTGCAGGCTAATTACAATATCATGGTGGCTTTTGCCATACATTCACATGACTCAGCCATGGGTGGACATGTGTTCCCCATCCTGACCCTCCCTCCCACCTCCCTCCCCATCCCATCCCTCTGGGTCGTCCCAGTGTACCAGCCCTGAGCGCCCTGTCTCATGCATCGAACCTGGACTGGTGATCTATTTCACATATGGTAATATACATGTTTCAATGCTATTCTCTCAAATCATCCCACCCTCGCCTTCTCCCACAGAGTCCAAACGTCTGTTCTTTACATCTGTGTCTCTTTTGCTGTCCTGCAGATAAGGTCATTGTTACTATCTTTCTAAATTCCATATATATGCATTAATATACTGTATTCGTGTTTTTCCTCTGATGGCTCAGACGGTAAAGCGTCTGCCTACAATGCGGGAGACCCAGGTTCGATCCCTGGGTCGGGAAGGTCCTCTGGAGAAGGAAATGGCACCCCACTCCAGTAGTCTTGGCTGGAAAATCCCATGGATGGAGAAGCATGGTAGGCTACAGTTCATGGGGTTGCAAAGAGTCGGACACGACTGAGCCACTTCACTTTCCTTTCACTCTGTATAATAGGCTCCAGTTTCATCCACCTCATTAGAACTGATTCAAATGCTTTCTTTTTAATAGCTGAGTAATACTCCATTGTGTATATGTACCACAGCTCTCTTATCCATTCGTCTGCTGATGGACATCTAGGTTGCTTCCATGTTCTAGCTATTGTAAACAATGTTTCAATGAACATTGGGGTACACGTGTCTCTTTCATTTCTGGTTTCCTCGGTGTGTATGCCCAGCAGTGAGATTGCTGGGTCATATGGCAGTTCTATTTTCAGTTTTTTAAGGAATCTCCACACTGTTCTCCATAGTGGCTGTACCAGTTTGCATTCCCACTAACAGTGTAAGAGGGTTCCCTTTTCTCCACACCCTCTCCAGCATTTATTGTTTGTAGACTTTTTGATAGCAGCCATTCTGACCGGCGTGAGATGGTACCTCATTGTGGTTTTAATTTGCATTTCTCTGATTTTAACAGCTATAGGAACAGTGATGGGGTGTTGCTTCTGTGACCAGGTTCCTGAAAGGCTCTGGCTTTTGTCTTGAGCTGCTCTCCCCCCTCTCTTGCTCTCTTGCTCTGAGGGAGGCCAGCTCTATGAACAGACTCACGTGGAAGGAACTGATATCTCCAGCCAATAGCCAGCGAGGACTTGAGGCTTGCCAACAGCTACAGGAACGAGCTTGGAAGTAGATATTCTGAAATCTACTAGCAGCCATGTGAGTGGACTTGGAAGTGGATCTTTCCTCTCTTGACTGAAGCATCCCAAGGCACTTAACCAGATGCAGCAAGCTAATCCACACCCAGGTTCCTGATGCATAGACACTGTGAGATGAAAACTGCCAAGTTTAGTAGATAACTAATACAACGTGATGCTTCTCTCAAGAGGTAAAGCATGTATTGTAGGAGTACAGAGGGAAAAGTGATTAACTCTGCATGGAGATGTTGGGCAAGGTTCCCTGTGGAGAGAATGATCCTCCAGCTGGAGAAGATGGGCATAGATAGCTGGTGGTGGTCCATCCTCCCCGACCTCTCTCTTTTATCACTACTGCACAGTCTCCCAGCTCCTCCCTGAGAGTTCTCACCTGACAAAGTACCTGGGCCCTGCCATTCCATAGATCTGGACTAATGCGCCACTGGTAATGGACTAAGAAGGATACTTCTCTCCTCACATCTCTCTTTCAGCCACAGTGGGCTGGCCCTCGCCTGGCTATTTCAATTGGATCCCAATCCTGGCTGTTTTTGCCCCAGAAGGGGCCTCAGACATTTCATCTTTCATTTTCAAAGTCTGCTCCAGCATAGCTCCGCATATCTCCCTGTGCCCTCCTCAATTAAAAATGACACAAAAGTAAAGGAGACACATAACTCTTTGAAAAGGCTTCCAGATCCAAACTTTTAAATGAAGACAGAATATAAAGAGCCTGTCTTATCTCTCCGATGCGACTCCCATGTGCTGTAATCAAGCAGAATTAATTAAAAGCAATCAAGTGGTGAGTTGGCATGGGGGCCTGCGGCACCAGTCTTTCATCTTAGCCACATGAGTCCTGTCCCCGAGGGGTGGGGCTGCGGGCAGCAGAGAGGGGTGGGCCCAGTGCTGGGAGGGAAACCAGTTCACCCAACAAGCTTGAATTGCCAGGGCATGGCCAGTGCTGATGGAGAGAGTTGGGTCCGACTCACAGAAGCATTTCTGCGTTGTTCTGGGTGAAGAGTCCAGACTAGATTCTCAACCTTGCAGGCTATGGATATATGGAGTTGGATACTTCTTTGTGGTGGGGGCTGTGCTGTGTACTGTAGGGTGCTCTACCTGTTAGAAGCCACTTGCACCTCCCTAGCTGTGAAAACCAAGGATATCTCTAAACACTATCAAAAGTCTGGAGTGGGGTGGGGAGAGCCAAACTCCCCCCTGTTGAGACCCACTGGTCCAGTTAGAGTTCCTGTCAGTAAAAGTGCATTGTGTCAGGTGAACAAGAACATTTCTCAGTCACTGGGGACCCTGGGGGCACTAGGGCAGCTAAATGATGACCTCTGGCTTGCAGTCGCTTGGGAAATTCTCTTATCCGGGTGAGGTACAAGAGCCAGCTGCATGGAGGCCGGCAGTGTGGATCCTTGCGTCTGAAGAGGGCTGATTCCCATTAAGACCGAAATAAGGTTCAGGAAATCTCTCCCACTGGCAATTATTCTATATTTGCACACTCTTCCTAATGCCAGTCATCTCCCAGTACTGCGACGTTGCCCAATACTCAGCAGTGGATAGAGGGTGGTGGGGTCATGGAGGTAGAACTTCAGGGGACTTTCATGCCTAATTTGCTGATGTTGATTCTCAGTGGTCCCCTTCTGTCTCTGCTTACAAACATCTCATGGGATCTTGGGATTTTGGGCATGGTGGCTCAGAGGTTAAAGCGTCTGCCTCCAATGCGGGAGACCTGGGTTTGATCCCTGGGTCGGGAAGATCCCCTGGAGAAGGAAATGGCAATCCACTCCAGTATTCTTGCCTGGAGAATCCGATGGACAGAGAAGCCTAGTAGATTACAGTCCGTGGGGTCGCAAAGAGTCAGATACGACTGAGCGACTTCACCTCCATACACCTGAAAGATATGAGCTTTGCTAGACTTTTTTTTTTGACACCAAGGGTATGACCTGGACAGTCCCTTCTTGGTCCAGCAAGTAAATTAAGTGAATGAAATAATATCCTATGTAAGAACCACAAGGGAAGAGAAAAGCATGTTAAGGTACCAAGGAAGTGCAAGCTTTCACCCAGTGGCCTGGTTTATTAGATAAAGAAAACAGAGAGCTGAAACATTGCTTAATGCAGGATGGCAAGGGCTGCAGCATTGCCTGCTCATAAAGCGCAAAGCAGGAGGGGTTTTCACCCGAGTTTGCTTGGTACTGCTTAAGTGGAGTCTATTATAACTCCCCACTTCTCATTGATTATCTATCTTTTTAAGCCTTTCCATCAGATTGGATGCTTGCAGGATGGGGGAGGTTTAAGACCATCCTTCCTAGAGAGGGACAGAAGGAATAGGTGACTGAGAGAGTCAATTCCTAGGTAGGTTGATAAGAAGTCCAAGGTCCCCAGGGAGGAGGAAGGGGTCAGCAGCCCTTGAGGCAGAGAAAGGGGTCTGGGGTTCTCCAGGAGGAGAAAAAGACAAACTTTTTTTTTTTTTTTAAGCCCAGAGCTGATGATTGCACAACAAAACAACTCATCTTGCTCAAGGATATATTTTGCCTTAAACTCTGTACCAATGACAACAATGCATCCTGCTGGAGGACATGTTTCTCCTTCTTGAGAACCTTCTGACTAATCCTGTCATCTTAAAATGTATATTATGGGAGTGGGTCTGGTAAGATCTTTCTATTGTTACTTCTGATCCTGTTATCTTAAAATGTATATTGTGGGACTGGGTCTGGTAAGGCCTTTACCACCTTGAGATAATGCCAGTCATCTCCCAGTACTGCGACGTTGCCCAATACTCAGCAGTGGATAGAGGGTGGTGGGGTCATGGAGGTAGAACTTCAGGGGACTTTCATGCCTAATTTGCTGATGTTGATTCTCAGTGGTCCCCTTCTGTCTCTGCTTACAAACATCTCATGGGATCTTGGGATTTTGGGCATGGTGGCTCAGAGGTTAAAGCGTCTGCCTCCAATGCGGGAGACCTGGGTTTGATCCCTGGGTCGGGAAGATCCCCTGGAGAAGGAAATGGCAATCCACTCCAGTATTCTTGCCTGGAGAATCCGATGGACAGAGAAGCCTAGTAGATTACAGTCCGTGGGGTCGCAAAGAGTCAGATACGACTGAGCGACTTCACCTCCATACACCTGAAAGATATGAGCTTTGCTAGACTTTTTTTTTTGACACCAAGGGTATGACCTGGACAGTCCCTTCTTGGTCCAGCAAGTAAATTAAGTGAATGAAATAATATCCTATGTAAGAACCACAAGGGAAGAGAAAAGCATGTTAAGGTACCAAGGAAGTGCAAGCTTTCACCCAGTGGCCTGGTTTATTAGATAAAGAAAACAGAGAGCTGAAACATTGCTTAATGCAGGATGGCAAGGGCTGCAGCATTGCCTGCTCATAAAGCGCAAAGCAGGAGGGGTTTTCACCCGAGTTTGCTTGGTACTGCTTAAGTGGAGTCTATTATAACTCCCCACTTCTCATTGATTATCTATCTTTTTAAGCCTTTCCATCAGATTGGATGCTTGCAGGATGGGGGAGGTTTAAGACCATCCTTCCTAGAGAGGGACAGAAGGAATAGGTGACTGAGAGAGTCAATTCCTAGGTAGGTTGATAAGAAGTCCAAGGTCCCCAGGGAGGAGGAAGGGGTCAGCAGCCCTTGAGGCAGAGAAAGGGGTCTGGGGTTCTCCAGGAGGAGAAAAAGACAAACTTTTTTTTTTTTTTTAAGCCCAGAGCTGATGATTGCACAACAAAACAACTCATCTTGCTCAAGGATATATTTTGCCTTAAACTCTGTACCAATGACAACAATGCATCCTGCTGGAGGACATGTTTCTCCTTCTTGAGAACCTTCTGACTAATCCTGTCATCTTAAAATGTATATTATGGGAGTGGGTCTGGTAAGATCTTTCTATTGTTACTTCTGATCCTGTTATCTTAAAATGTATATTGTGGGACTGGGTCTGGTAAGGCCTTTACCACCTTGAGATATTCTTTTGATTTATTGTAATAACCAGCTAAAAAAGTACATAGCTCCCTTGTTAAGACCAGCAAGGGGGGCATTCTCTGTCCCCATACTGATATCTATGTCAGAAGCTTTCCCTGTCCCTTTTTCACTTTAATAAAACTCTGCCACACAAAAGCTTTTGAGTGATCAAGCCTGGTTCCTGGTCGCGAAGCTAAGTCTTCTTTGGAGATCACGAATCCGACATCGTTCACTGTAAGCTATCAGTGGCCTTTGAAGGTTTTGGGGAGACAGTTATTAGAGCCCCTGGCATGTGCTGGGTACAGTGCTCAGGCCTCACGTGCTCTCACAGCCCCGAGAGGGAGCTGTCATTATCTTCTTTTATGGCAAAGGAAATGGAAGCAACTAGTGAGGCTGAACTAGGATTCAAACCCAGTCTGCTGACTCCCAAGTTTATGGCTTTCCCCTCTCTTTCATTGGAAGGACTGATGCTGAAGCTGAAACTCCAATCCCTTGGCCACCTGATACGAAGAGCTGACTCATTGGAAAAGACCCTGATGCTGGGAAAGATTGAGGGCAGGAGGAGAAGGGGACGACAGAGGATGAGATGGCTGGATGGCATCACCGACTCGATGGACATGACTTTGAGTAAACTCCAGGAGTTGGTGATGGACAGGGAGGCCTGGTGTGCTGTGGTTCATGGGGTTGCAAAGAGTCGGACACGACTGAGCAACTGAACTGAACTGAACCCCTCTTTCAGCTCCTTTCCTATGCTTATAAAATAGGCTTTAGGATGCGGATCTCAGAGCTTTCAGGACAGGGGCTGATGATGTGCAGATGGTGTCATGGGATCCCAGATCCAGAGGCAAGGAGAGGCTCAGGCTCCAGACTCTGGTCTGCTTCTGGTCATTTCCAGGGTTCCTTGTGGATCAGGGTTTCAGTGCAAAACTGGGGTACATTTTAAAGGACAGTTTGGCTGATGCCATTGCTCTTACTGGTACTTCCATGGGTCACACTCCCATACCTCATCGGCTACATATATTCCAGAAGGGTCCTTCTCTCAGTCCATTCGGACTTCTTTACAAACTACTGTAGACTGAGTGGTTCATAAACCACAGAAATGTATTTCCCACAGTCCTGGAGGCTGGAAAGTCCAAGATTAAGGCACCAGCAGATGTGGCATCTGTTCAGTGTGTTCTCACAAAGCAGAAGGGCTGAGAGACTCTCTGAGGTCTCTTTCATAAGGGTATGTATGTGTGCTAAGTTGCTTCAGTCGTGTTCGACTCTGCGACCTTATGGACGGTAGCCCGCCAAGCTCCTCTGTCCATGGGATTCTCTAGGCAAGAATACTGGAGTGGGTTGCCATGCCCTCCTCCAGGGGATCTTCCCAACCCAGGGATGGAACCTGCATCTCTTATGTCTCCTGCACTGGCAGGTGGGTTCTTTACCACTAGTGCCTCCTGGGAAGACCTTCATAAGGATACTAATCCCATATATGAGGGCTCTGCCCTCATGACCTAATCCAAATTACCACCCCAAATCCAAATATTTTCACACTGAGGATTCAGATTCTGCCTATGAATTTTGAGTTGACCCAGACATTCTATCTCTAGTCATTCTTCTGCTCTTTTGGTTAAGCCTTTAAATATAGGCTTATGTTCTAATCTCCAAACCTGTGAATGTGGCCTTATTTGAAAAAAGTGTCTTTGCAGATGTAATTAAAGATCTTGAGATGAGCTCATCCTGGCCATCCTGGGTGGACCATGATCCAAGGACCAGTGCTTGTATGAGAGTCAGAGAAGGGGCATGGGGACAGACAAGGAGAAGGCCGTGTGAGGGTGGAGGCCGAGACTGGGGCAGTGCAGCCACAAGCCAAGGAATGCTGGCAGCTGCCCGAGGCTGGAAGGGGCCACGGCGCTTCTGCCCTCGAGCCTTTGGAGGGTCTGTGGTCCTGCCAACACCTTGTTTTTGAATTTGTGGCCTCCATAACTGTGACAGAATAAATGTCTATTGTTTCAAGCCACTAAATTTGTGGTAATTTGTTACAACAGCTCCTGGAAATGAAGAAGGGCCCCAGGAATGAAGTGTGAAGTCACTGAAGTCACTGGGGCTCCCTCTGCCCCCCATTGTCTGGGTGCCTGGTGCACGTGTGGCCTCTGGTTGCAATGGCAGAGCGTAGAGGGTGCCCTGGGGACACTCAGAAGTCATTCACTGTGGGTGAGCAGAGAATATAAGATTATACAGGGAGGAAGATGTGTTGTAGTAACCAAGGGAGATACGATTGAACAGATGGAGAGAGTGTATGCTCTGAGAGGTGCTGAGGAGTTAGAATAGGCAGAACCTGGTGACTTGGGGTGTGATGGGCTAGGGTGGGAGAGGAGTCCCAAATTTCTGGCTTTGCACTGGAGTAGATGCTGTTTCCCTCCACTCTGACGGGGAATACCGGGGAAGGTTTGAATCTTCTTGTCTTTCATATTCCTGTGTGCCTCCATCAAGCTCTGCCCTTTACCTCTAACTCCAAGCTGACCTGGGTGGGCTGTTCCCACTTGGTCAAGGGCAGTACCCCTGGCACCCCTGGGAGCCTGCCAAGCTGCTGGGGACGTCAGGCTCCCAGTGGTGGACCTGTTGACTGTTGAAGCTCTTTAGGCACTTGAATTTTTAATGTGTCACCACGATCTCTCTGCTAGTGGCCTATTTCCGTGAAAGTCATCACAGAAATTGCTGTTTTAGTCAGGTCAATTAAATCAAGGTTCCCTCTCCGTATCCTAGAGAGACTGGAGGTCAATGACTCCAAAAACCAGACCTGGCTAATGACTTTCAGGTCCACGGACCCTTTCAGGCCGCAGCAAGGTAATTGACTGATGTTGATGACTTTTGTTCCACTTAAGTTGACAAATGAAAAAAGAGGCAGCTTTTGGGTTCGGGGTAAGAGCAGAATCGAGTCAATACTTTAGTTTGCTTTGAGAGTAAAAACAGAATTACAGGGCCAAATGGGGCTGCCCACTACCACTCCCTACCCCACCTCCTCCCCTCTGTTCTTCTGCCTGGGGTCCTTTATTTCCCCAGGCCATCTTCCAAGTTCGGTCACTTGTCACCTATCACCTAGGTCACCCAGTCACCCTGAAGTCTCCTAAGTGGTCCTGTTTTTCCTTCCCTTATGAACTATCCTGCACACCACCCCATGGAACATTCTGTTTCAAGCCCCAGTAATTATGATTCTATCCGACATCCTATTGCCTGTGGATCCAACACTGAAGTCTTTAGCCTGATAGTTTTATGAATCAATCTTTCCTTTGTCTTTTGCCTTCTGCTTCTCTACACCTGCCAGGGCTGACACTCTGCCAGACCTTGTCTGAGACTTGTTTATTGCTATCTTTTGTCTTTGTTAGCTGTCTCTCTTTGGAATATCTTCCTATTTCCTTCCACCCAAGCTTGGAGAGACTTTGTAGTATATTCATTAAGTGTGTAGCCCTCGAATTAAACTTGTTGGGTTCATATCCTGCCTCTGTCACTTACATGAAATAAAATATATAAAGCTGTTAGCACAGAGCTTGATGTAAAATCAGCACTTCATAATGCAGTCTAGGACATTATTACTACCTATGTGCATCAAGCCAACATGGTTCTAGAGATGAATCTTAACTATAAGCTATTCTGTGATATAGAAAAGATTAAAGCTCTAACTTCAAAGGTAACAAGAGGAGCCTCCCTGGCGCCTTCCTCTTGCTCCTCTAGGCCCTCCCCTGTCTCCACCCTTTTACCCTGGTCTCTTCCCCGGTAGGCTGACCTGGATGGACCACTCAGTGAGTTCTCTTGGGACTTCCCTGGTGGTGAAGTTGATAAGATGCAGGGGACATGGTTCAACCCCTGGTCTAGAAGATTCCACATGCTGCAGAGCAGCTCAGCCTGGGTGCCGCAGCTACTGGCTGCATATTCCAGGGCCCGTGAGCCTCAGCTTCTGAGCCCGTGTGCTGCAGCTCCTGAAGCCAGTGCACCCAGAACCGGTGCCCGGCAACAAGAGAGGCCGCGCAGTGAGAAGCCTGTGCGCGGCCGCCGAGTACTCCCCGCCCGCCGCACCCAGAGAACGGTGAAGACCCAGTACAATAAAATAATAATAATAAAGCTAATGCCCCCTTTTTCTTGAGAAATCTGTATGCAGGTCAGGAAGCAACAGTTAGAACTGGACATGGAACAACAGACTGCTTCCAAATAGGAAAAGGAGTACATCAAGGCTGTATATTGTCACCCTGCTTATTTAACTTCTATGCAGAGTACATCATGAGAAACGCTGGACTGGAAGAAACACAAGCTGGAATCAAGATTGCCGGGAGAAATATCAATAACCATCTTCGACTGCAAGGAGATCCAACCAGTCCATTCTAAAGGAGATCAACCCTGGGATTTCTTTGGAAGGAATGATGCTAAAGCTGAAACTCCAGTACTTTGGCCACCTCATGCGAAGAGCTGACTCACTGGAAAAGACTCTGATGCTGGGAGGGATTGGGGGCAGGAGGAGAAGGGGATGACCGAGGATGAGATGGCTGGATGGCATCACTGACTTGATGGACGTGAGTCTGAGTGACCTCCGGGAGTTGGTGATGGACAGGGGGGCCTGGCGTGCTGCGATTCATGGGGTCGCAAAGAGTCGGATACGACTGAGCGACTGAACTGAACTGAACTGAATGCCCCCTTTAAAAAAAGGGCTCTCTTGTTCTCTGCTTCTAGTGGGTTCTGCCAGAGGAAATCTCCAGCAGGAGATTAGAGGGAGGATGAGGTTGGGCTATTGAGTCTCCGGGCTTCTCTGCGCAGCGTCTCCCTGGGCTGGCCGTGGCCCCTGTCCCTCTACTTCATCCTTCCGGCCGAGGGTTGTTTCTGCTCTGTCCCTGTGGTCGCCCTTTTTCTTGCTCCGTGCCTTTATAAACACTCCTCTTTATTAAACCTCCTTGAATCATCCTTCTGTGATGTGCCATTGTTTCCCGCCAGGACCCTGACGGATACAGATGGCAACAGAAAGCCTTTCCGAGGAAGTGACATTTAAGCTAGACTTGTAGGATGAGAAGGAGCCAGCCATGTGAAGAACGGGGGGCGGGGTGGGAGGGGGGAGTGAGGCTGCAGGCAGAAGGAAGTCGCGTGTGAAACTCTGAGGTGGAAACGAGCTCGTCCTCGCGCTCAGGGAACAGAGGAAAGAGAAGGGCAGAGTGTCTGGAGCAAAACGAGCAGGGGAGAAAGGCACGAGATGAGATTTAAGACTGGGTGAGGGCACAGCGCCGGGCACTTTGCGGACTCTTTAAGAAATCTGAATTTTACCTTGACCCCACCGGACAGGTGAGGGGGCGCCTCATGTGCCTCCTGGTCACCTGCCTCCTCGTGGTGGCCCTTGCTAGAGATAAAAAGAGTGAAAACGAGCTTTTACTGAACACTCAGTGTGTTCCAGGCATTGCTCTAAGGGTTTCAAGGCATTGATTCATTTAAGCAACAACTCTGTAGGAAAGGTATTGTTAGCATCCACATTACCCAGGTAAAGAAACTGAGGCTCAGAGAGATGGCGTCACTTACCCAAGTGCCACAGCTAGTAAATGGAGCAGCTGGGTTTGAAAGCAACCCCCCTGGAGCCAGGGCTTTGCTGTTAGTCATTTGGCTATAACTGTTAAACTCACCATTGTTAAGTCCTCAGCCCCCACTGATCCCTTATCTTACATGCCTCCAATGTGTAGTGGTTTTCTGTATCTATCCATCATTTCTAGAGGTTTCCTGTATCTGTCAATTGCTTAATAAATCATGCATATTTATTCTGCCTTCTCAAATATATCATGGATACTTTAAAGACCTAGATGGAGTCTTTTGATTTCTCCACTACCCATAGAACCTTGTAAAGTGGTTCTATGAGTAGAAAAATTACTCAATAAATGTATTGAGCATGAAAAAAATTCAATAAGTGCCTTTTGGATGTTTGATTTAAATTAAACAGTGGGTGTAAAGTAATAGTGGCTAGGAAATAGAAGGTGTTTAACAGATGGAGTCTGTCACTGGCATTTATAAGAAGGAAGCATAAAGGAAGGAAGTGAGTTTCTTAGGCAATTGTTAACCCCAAGGAACAGAGGAAAGAGAAGGGCAGAGTGTCTGGAGCAAAACGAGCAGGGGAGAAAGGCACGAGATGAGATTTAAGACTGGGTGAGGGCACAGCGCCGGGCACTTTGCGGACTCTTTAAGAAATCTGAATTTTACCTTGACCCCACCGGACAGGTGAGGGGGCGCCTCATGTGCCTCCTGGTCACCTGCCTCCTCGTGGTGGCCCTTGCTAGAGATAAAAAGAGTGAAAACGAGCTTTTACTGAACACTCAGTGTGTTCCAGGCATTGCTCTAAGGGTTTCAAGGCATTGATTCATTTAAGCAACAACTCTGTAGGAAAGGTATTGTTAGCATCCACATTACCCAGGTAAAGAAACTGAGGCTCAGAGAGATGGCGTCACTTACCCAAGTGCCACAGCTAGTAAATGGAGCAGCTGGGTTTGAAAGCAACCCCCCTAGAGCCAGGGCTTTGCTGTTAGTCATTTGGCTATAACTGTTAAACTCACCATTGTTAAGTCCTCAGCCCCCACTGATCCCTTATCTTACATGCCTCCAATGTGTAGTGGTTTTCTGTATCTATCCATCATTTCTAGAGGTTTCCTGTATCTGTCAATTGCTTAATAAATCATGCATATTTATTCTGCCTTCTCAAATATATCATGGATACTTTAAAGACCTAGATGGAGTCTTTTGATTTCTCCACTACCCATAGAACCTTGTAAAGTGGTTCTATGAGTAGAAAAATTACTCAATAAATGTATTGAGCATGAAAAAAATTCAATAAGTGCCTTTTGGATGTTTGATTTAAATTAAACAGTGGGTGTAAAGTAATAGTGGCTAGGAAATAGAAGGTGTTTAACAGATGGAGTCTGTCACTGGCATTTATAAGAAGGAAGCATAAAGGAAGGAAGTGAGTTTCTTAGGCAATTGTTAACCCCAGATCAAATAGGAGGTCGTTGGATCTCACCACTCTAGGTTACCTCCACGGTGCCTGCAGTGCAGAATCTTGCTTGAGTCCAGGACACTAAAGGGAAAATTAGGAGAAAACAGGGTTGTTCTCCTAGATGTCAACTTAACATCACCCTCTTCTTTCAATAACCCAAAATATATTTGCAAGTTTGAGGAATGCTTTTATGTTCCAGCTGCATCTCCTTTTGGGAGGATGAGTTCTATAAGCTTACTCCCTGCTGCATGAGGGAGCACTTTCTTTTATTGATCCTAAATTTACCTCCTGCGAATTTCAAGTTCTAAGATTCCTCCCCTCCCCATTCCTTCATCTTCTGCTGCAATAAGAATCCGGGGATAGAAGAGCAATTTCTTACATGCTACCCCTGCCTTGCGTCAGCCCCCTGTTGTTCAGCCTAAGGTATCTGGAGAGTTTCTCTGTGCTCAGTTTTCCTACTAATCTTTCCCTCTTTACCATGATGGAAATAGTAGAATGGCTTTCTTAAAAGAACTTTCCTAAAAATGAAGGCAATCCAGTTAGGAAAGAAGCAGAGTCCAGTACTGAAGCCTCCACGCACCCCAGACTGAAGCAGAGAAGCACCTCCCCAGCCTCTGGTTCCAGGCACCAAAAACACTGCATTCATTTCCCAAGTGGTTGGCTTGAGGATTTCTACCAGTCTTCAGCCAGGTGGTTGCCAGGGATCTTGCTGTCTCCTTGTGTTGCAAAAGCTCGTCTGCCTTCTTGTCTCCAAGCAAGACATTTTGACAGAGGTGATACCTTGTTCATCCATATTGATGTTACTGTGTCAAAGTGGCTACATCAAAATGTAAAGAGATATTGTTATTGACTAGGTGTATGAATTCTGGATAGCGTTGAGCCTCTCTGCCCCTGACTCTGTCCCTTCTTGGAGTTGTGCTCTATTCCTGAATCTTACTCTGAACTCTATCCCCAGATCTCTGCCTCTAGGCTAACGGTCCTTCCCCAGGAAATCAGCCTAGTGTGGGTGCAGGAAGAGGAGTAACATGGCGAAGCTTCCTCTCCCAGAAGTTGTGGGCAGGGTAGGCAATGAAGTAACTCTTGTAGAGTGGAGGATGTAAGTTTCATATATTACTTGGTTAAAAAGAAGCAGAAAGGCTATATATATATGTAGTTTTTTTTTTTTTTTGGTCACATGAGGATGTCACTGGCTTCTAAATGATTGCATCCAAGTGCCCACATTAAAATTTCATTTACTGTGGAAGCAGTGGTTCTCAACCCTGGTTGCACTTTAGATTCCTGTGGGAGTTTTAAAAAACCAGACAAAGCAGCATCTTCCTTTTTCTGTCTTCTGCTCCTTGCCGTCTGCCCTCAGTTCAGGTAAATCAGGATCTTAGGGCCTGGGACCAAGTATTATGATTTCTTGAAAGCACAGCTCGGGTACAGAACCGCTGCCCTGACTGAGCATACAGACTCTCATTACCCACAGGCTATCTGTCTCTGTCTGTCTTTTTCAGAATGTCTACAGCTCCAGTGACAGTCAGTGAGCGGGGCTGAGGTCATGTTGAAGATTTGTCCAGGAGAATATTGATCCTGGGCACTGATCAATCTCTCCCATATTGTCATGGGTTTTTGTTTTTAATTTCTTTATTGTATTTTTAGTATCCAGTTTCATTTTCTGGAACTGACTGGCTTATTGTTTCTGCTAGGAATTCATGCCTGGTTTGTACCTGACTTACAAGCCTCACTCAAATTTATTTACTAATTCACTCATTTATTTGCTCACTCAGTCACTCATCCTCTAATTCACTTATTCACTCCTTCACTCATTCATTCCTCTGCCTGTACATCTGTTTATCCATTTATTTACTCATTGATTCATTCATCTTACTTATTCAGTTGCTTATTAGTTTATCCATTTATCCATCTCTTTACTCTCTTTTGAGTCATTTGCTCATTCATTCACTCTGTTGATTTATCCACTTTTCAGACATTTTTTGACCCTCTAGAGGTGAAAGCTCCTGAGCCTGATTCTGGGGAAGCACAGATGAATGTACAGGCAGTGGGGCTGGACTTTGAGGCTGGGCTTATCCAACACTCTAGGACCAGAAAATCCTGGACTTTTGCTCTCCTTTGTGATCAGATGTAATGACTTTGGGTGGTAAACTTTTCACTATCCTGTATGTTTATAGTCTAGGGACCCTTCCACGGTTGGACCAGAAGTTTTTCTTTGGACATAGGAAATGGCTCTGTAGCACTAGCCGCTGGGGAGGGATGGGTAGAGACGGGAGTGACATTAAGTGCTCCTGACCTAGAATAAATCAGCTGCTTAAGGCTGGGCCTTTTTGCAATGGAACTTCCTTTTAAATAGTAATAAAGCAAACAGAGAAAACATAAGGGGGTGAAAAGGCTAAAAATGACACAGTACGAGGAAAACAGAGAAAGAACAAAAGGAAACTGCTGTAGTAAACATATTAATAGTGTAGAATAATGCAAATACTAGCCTCCAAGAGACCAGTGGGGGCCGGTGGGTGAGTTAAGCATGGCAATCTTGGTGGCATGTCCAAGGAGGACTATCCTCTAGATGGGCAGAGATGTAACCCGGAGCTCTCATCCACTCTCTGTGATTAGAGAGTCTGGTAGAGAGCTCTTGGGAGGAAGGTCCTACTCCTAAGGCATGCCTTTGAAAAAGACATCTATTCATTCATTCAACAAATAATTAGAGGGCATGGCGTCTACTGCCTCCTTGCAGCTTACTTTATAGTGGAAAAGACAGACACTTGGACAAGCATGACACTCAGGGGTGATGAGTGCACTGAGATAGAAAGTACAGCGAGCTGTGGGATTGTCTCCTGGGAGAAACTGGTCTAGGCAGTTGGGGAAATTTCCTGGAAAATGGAAATCTAAGCAGTGATTTGAAGATGGATGTGTATGTAGCATAGTTGGAAAAGGGTATATGAAGGCAGAGGGTAAGAGAGAGCATGAAATGAAGGCTATCCTGTGTGGCTGGTATGTAAAGGGCAAGAGAAGAGTGGGGGAAAGAGGCAGAGAAATGGAAGTGTTGTCGGTTCATCTGTTCACTCAGCAAAGCACCCCTAAGCATCTGCTCTGCATGGTCCAGAGCTGGGTGTTGGGGATGTAAAGAAAAACAGGACAGGTTCTGCCTTCCAAATCATCTACTCTCCAGGGACCTTATATGGAGACTGCAAGGGGAGGGTTCAGAGAACATTGTCCAGGTGGTCTCTGCCCACTCTCTGACATTGATGATGCGTGACTCTGCTGTGGCTGAGGGAAGCACAGCCTTGGGGTGTGTTACGCTGGTTTCTTGGAGAGCCTTATGCCTGGAAATGCCTTAAAACTGGGCTTTTCCAGCTAAAATGAAAGGGTTTCCTGATAAGTCACTAACTGTGTAGGAAGTTATTCAAAGGAGAAAGAAGTAGGAGGAGGAGGACAGGGATGGAGAACATGACTGTTGTTGTTCTGCTCAGTCGTGTCCGACTCCTTGCGACCCCATGGACTGCAGCACTCCAGGCTTCCCTGTCCTTCACCATCTCCTGGATCTTGCTCAAACCCATGTCCATTGAGTCAGCGATGCCATCCAGCCATCTCATCCTCTGTTGTCCCCTTCTCCTCCTGCCTTCAGGAGTCTTTCCCAGCCTCAGGATCTTTTCTAAAGAGTCAGCTCATTGCATCAGGTGGCCAAAGTATTGGAGCTTCAGCTTTGGCATCGTGATTAGCTTCTCCAGAATTGCTGCATGGGCAATGGAGCCTGGTAGGGCTGGTCTTACCAGGAGTGGCCTGGCCTTCCGGAAACACAGAAGCAGCCAAGGATTTATGGGGTGTTTGAATGTTGAAGTATTTATGAAGCTGATGTGCCACCAGAGAGATCTGGGTGGTCTCTTCCCCCAAGGTCTTTGTCCTTTAAAATGATTTCACTTGTTTGTTTATTTCTGACTGTGCTGTGTCTTGCTTGCTGCTTGGGCTTTTCTCTAGTTATGGGCTTCTCACTGTGGTGGCTCCTCTTGTTGCAGAACATGGGATCTAGGGCACACAGGTTTACTGAATTGCGGCACGTGGGCTCAGACGTTGTGGCTCCTGGGCCCTAGAGCACAGGCTCAATAGCGTGGTGCATGGGCTTCATTTCAAATATAGTTTGAAAAAAGGCTACTGGTGTTTCTACCCTGCTTGTCACAGAAAGACAGTACATGCTTTACTTTCATCTGAAACTCTCTCACCCAAGTGCACCTGATTGGTGAAACCTATTTCTTACCCAGAGTCAGTCTTCATGGGAGTGTGGGAAATGTAGGTGTACCTAAAAACCTTTTCAGCCTCTCCCGTGGAGGTGTGCCCAGTACAAGGAGATGGGGGTGGCTGCCGAGAACCAACTGACCGCTTCCATTGCGTCTGACACGTGCGGGATTAGACTAGTGGGGTTTAATTATGTGATGTGAAAGCTGCGTGGTGTGCACTGACACATACTAAAGAATTAACCTCCACCTTTGCCGCCAACAAACCACTGGAAACGGAAGGATCAAGGCCATGGGACGTAGTGGCCTGACCCATGGTGCTCAGATGGATATGCCACAGTTCTCTTCCTGTTCTGTGCCTGCGGCTGACCACTTCCTATTTCGATCCACATACAGTTTCTCTAGTCACAGCATCCCTGGCAAATCTCTTACCTGACTTTGCGGAGCTCAGAAAATATTTGTAGACTTATTTGCATCATTATGTTGAATAAGCGTGACTCGTGGGATGTCATCATAGAGCAGCTTCGTTTTTGTCTCCCACTGTCCCAGTTCAGATCCATTCTGTGGGACTAGCTCTCCTCTGAATGAAAACTCAGCAGGACCCATGACAGCTGTGGTTGCTATCAGGTAAGAAAAATCTTACGCATTCTCTATGTTTCTACTATATTTCTAATTTAGTGATTAAAATATGCCACCCTGCAATTTTGCCTTAAAGATGTAACTTCCTCCCTACCTCACTGAGCCCCGTTGCAGGCTGGAAGCCGTTACGGAAGGGAGATGTAAGATTGTATTTTCTCTCTTTCTTCACCTAGTACTTCCACTCCTCTCTCATTTTGCTAGCCGTGTATGACACCTCCAGGATGGGATGGAAGTGTGCTAGAAGAAGTAAGGGGACCAGGGACCATTTCCGTGGTAGTGATCAGTTTCAACCCTCTTTGGACTGGTTAAAAGAAAACTCTTTCTCTCCTGTGTGCCCTGTGGGCCATTGGAGATGCCTCTCTCATCACTGGGGATTTTTACTTACAGCCTCTGTTCTAGAATACATGCATATCTATTTTGGTTACTTGCTTTCTCTTGGGAACCCAACAGTGCCTCTGGTTTCTTTATTTGACAGGATGTAAGATGACTTCCAACACTGGCTTACTCTTGCTCTTGACTTAGATCAGATTCTGGTTAAGCCTTTGTCATTTCTTCGCTCAGTGAACTCTGGGAGTAAGTTACTTCCCAACCTGTAGCTCTCTCCTCTGTTCTATAGGCTGCTGCAGTCAGCCTCTTGACATTTGGATATCTCCAGTGAAACTGCAGGGGTAACACTTAGTTCTCCAAGTGGTCTCTCAAAGCCATTCTCTTGTCACCTGGGGTGTAGGAGGTAGCATCCATGTACTAATCAGACTAGGCTGGGATAACACCATCCAACCAAAGTGGCTTACTACCATACGACTTCGTTTCCTGCTCTCAAGCCCCTATAGATCCAACAACCCTTATGGCCAGTAGTCCTCCAAGTGTTGATTCAGTATTTCAGGCTGCTTTGAGATATGGCATCTCCATACTTAAAAAAAATAAAAGTACTTCTACAAAAAATTCTGAGGATGAAGGGTAGTGATGTTCACATAACAATGTGAATGTACTCAATATCACTGAGCTGTACACTTACAAATGGTTAAAATGGTAAATGTTATGTTGTATTTAAGATACAGCAATTAAAAAATGTTGCATAGAGCAAAAAGTTATTTTCTGTGAACTTAATCTTTGCTTCATATGAGAAAATAATTTTTACCTTAACTCGATGTTAGGTATTCATTCAGATATTATGAATATTTTCTCTCTCAGCACTTGGTATAAATTGATGGTTTGAATAACTTTAATAGAGTTAGGTAATAAGAACAATGCATCTACAATTACTACAATAAGGGAAGAGAAGACTGGAAGGATATGCAATGCCATGAAATTCATTGGCCAAGGCAAATTACATGGGCATCCTTAATTTCAACGGTGTGTGTGTGGATGGGGTATAATATATCTGGTGCCCAGAAGAAGAGAAAAAAAAAAAAAACAAACACCAGTGAATAGTAGTAGTGACATCTCTGGTACCTCTACCCTTTCTAAATCCAGCTTGAATATCTGGAAGTTCACGGTTCACGTACTGTTGAAGTCTTGCTTGGAATATTTTGAGCGTTTCTTTGCTAGGTCTGTTCAGTTCAGTTCAGTCGCTCAGTCGTGTCCGACTCTTTGTGACCCCATGAACCACAGCACACCAGGCCTCCCTGTCCATCAACCAACTCCTGGAGTTTACCCAAACTCATGTATATTGAGTCAGTGATGCCATCCACCATCTCATCCTCTGTCGTCCCCTTCTCCTCCTGCCCTCAATCTTTCCCAGCATCAGGGTCTTTTCCAATGAGTCAGCTCTTCACACCAGGTGGCCAAAATATTGGAGTTTCAGCTTCAACATCAATCCTTCCAATGAACACCCAGGACTGATCTTTAGGATGGACTGGTTGGATCTCCTTGCAGTCCAAGGGACTTTCAAGAGTCTTCTCCAACACCACAGTTCAAAAGCATCAATTCATTGGTGCTCAGCTTTCTTTATAGTCCAACTCTCACATTCATACATGACCACAGGAAAAACCATAGCTTGACAAGACGAACCTTTGTTGACAAAGTAATGTCTCTGCTTTTTAATGTGCTGTCTAGGTTGGTCATAGCTTTCCTTCCAAGGAGTAAGCTGTAGTCACCATTTGCAGTGAGTGGTTTTGGAGCCCCCAAAAATAGTCAGCCACTGTTCCCACTGTTTCCCCATCTATTTGCCATGAAGTGATGGGACCGAATGCCATGATCTTAGTTTTTTGAATGTTGAGCTTTAAGCCAACTTTTTCACTCTCCTCTTTCACTTTCATCAAGAGGTTCTTTAGTTCTTCTTCACTTTCTGCTATAAGGGTGGTGTCATCTGCATATCTGAGGTTATTGATATTTCTCCCAGCAATCTTGATTCCAGCTTGTGCTTCTTCCAGCCCAATGTTTCTCATGATGTATTCCACACAGAAGCTAAAAAAGTAGGGTGACAATATGCAGCCTTGATGTACTCCTTTTCCTATTTGGAACCAGCCTGTTGTTCCATGTCCAGTTCTAACTGATGCTACCTGACCTGCACTACATGTTTCTCAAGAGGCAGGTTAGGTGGTCTGGTATTCCCATCTCTTTCAGAATTTTCCACAGTTTATTGTGATCCACACAGTCAAAGACTTTGGCATAGTCAATAGAGCAGAAATAGATGTTTTTCTGGAACACTCTTGCTTTTTTGATGATCCAGCAGATGTTGGCAATTTGGTCTCTGGTTCCTCTGCCTTTTCTAAATCCAGCTTGAACATCTGGAAGTTCACGGTTTACATATTGCTGAAGCCTGGCTTGGAGAATTTTGAGCATTACTTTACTAGTGTGTGAGATGAGAACAATTGTGTGGTAGTTTGAGCATTCTTTGGCATTGCCTTTCTTTGGGATTGGAATGGAAACTGACCCTTTCCAGTCCTGTGGCCAGTGCTGAGTTTTCCAAATTTGCTGGCATATTGAGTGCAGCACTTTAACTGCATCATCTTTTAGGATTTGACATAGCTCAACTGGAATTCCATCACCTCCACTAGCTTTGTTCATAGTGATGCTTCCTAAGACCCACTTGACTTCACATTCCAGGATGTCTGGCTTTAGGTAGGTGATCACACCATCGTGATTATTTGGGTCATGAAGATCTTCCGTGTATTGTCACCTCTTCTTAATACCTTTTGCTTCTATTAGGTCTGTACCATTTGTGTCCCTTATTGTGCCCATCTTTGCATGAAATGTTCCCTTGGAATCTCTGCTTTTCTTGAAGAGACCTCTAGTCTTTCCCATTCTATTGCTTTCCTCTATTTCTTTGCATTGATCACCAACGAAGGCTTTCTTATCTCTCCTTGCTATTCTTTGGAACTCTGCATTCAAATGGGTGCAGCAAATATCATTTTCTCCTTTGCCATTTGCTTCTCTTGTTTTCTCAGCTATTTGTAAGGCCCCCTCAGACAACCATTTTGCCTTTTTGCATTTCTTTTTCTTGGGGATGGTCTTGATCCCTGTACAGTGTCATGAACCTCTGTCCATAGTTCTTCAGGCACTCTGTCTATCAGACCTAATCCCTTGAATCTGTTTGTCACTTCCACTGTATAATCATAAGGGATTTGATTTAGCTCATACCTGAATGGTCTAGTGGTTTTCCCTACTTTCTTCAATTTAAGTCTGAATGTGGCAATAAAGAGTTCATGATCTGAGCCACAGTCAACTCCCAGTCTTGTTTTTGCTGACTGTATAGAGCTTCTCCATCTTTGACTGCAAAGAATATAATCAATCTCATTTCAGTATTGACCATCTGGTGATGTCCATGTGTAGAGTCTTCTCTTGTGTTGTTGGAAGAAGGTGTTTGTGATCACCAGTGCATTCTGTTGGGAAAACTCTGTTATCCTTTGCCCTGCCTCATTTTGTACTCCAAGGCCAAATTTGCCTGTTACTCCAGGTATTTCTTGACTTCCTACTTTTGCATTCCAGTCTCCTATAATGAAAAGGACATCTTTTTTGGGTGTTAGTTCTAGAAGGTCTTGTAGGTCTTCATAGAACCATTTAACTTCAGCTTCTTCAACATTACTGGTCGGGGCACAGGCTTGGATTACTGTAATATTGAATAGTTTACCTTGGAAATGAACAGAGATCATTCTGTCATTTCTGAGATTGCATCCAAGTACTGCATTTTGGACCCTTTTGTTGACTATGAGGGCTACTCCATTTCTTCTAAGGGGTTCTTTCCCATAGTAGTAGATTTAACGGTGATCTGAGTTAAATTCACCCATTCCAGTCCATTTTAGTTCACTGATTCCTAAAATGAGATTCCCTTGGACTGCAAAGAGATCAAACAAGTCAATCCTAAAGGAAATCAGTCCTGAATATTCATTGGAAGGACTGATGCTGAAGCGGAAACTCTAATACGTTGGCCATCTGATGGGAAGAACTGACTCATTGGAAAAGACCCTGACGCTGGGAAAAATTGAAGCCAGGAGGAGAAGGGGACGACAGAGGATGGGATGGTTGGATGGCATCATCGATTCGATGGATATGAGTTTGATTAAGCTCTGGGAGCTGGTGATGGACAGGGAAGCCTGGCATGCTGCAGTCCATGGGGTCACAAAGAGTCGGACATGACTGAGCGACTGAACTGAGTTGAACTGAACATAGCCTTCCACTCCTACCCTAGGGAAGGAGTGCGATTCACTCCCTTTTCTTATGTTGTCTTTAGTTTATCTCAAAAAATTCTTTGCTCAAGTATTTCCCTCCAAGCCAACTTTTGACCTGTACATACACTTGAATGTGATACTGGCTTTGACAACCTACCTCCTTTGCATATGGTTTATTACCTCCTTTGAAATATGAGAACTGTTGTCTCTTGATGCCCCGGCTAACACTTCCATTTAAGCATCCTGTTATGTATTTGTTCATCGTCTGTCTCTCCTACCTGACCGAAGGCCCTTAGGGTCACAGACTGCGTTTGTCTTGTTTCTAGGAGGACCCTTCAGGCTGCCTGGCTGGCATGGCACTGGAAAAGAGGCAGATTTTCTACAGCTATTGTAGGCAGGAGGGAAGGAAGGATGGAGGCAGGGAAGAGGGGAGGGAGAAAGAAACAGGAAAAAGGTAGGATGGAGTTAAGTCAGGAGGTGGGGTGAGCAAAAGAGGCTCACAGGAGGAAATACAGACAGAAAATGAAATTCCAGCTTGGAGCCCAGAATTAGCCAGCGACCTAAAATACCAAGGGTGAAGGCAGATCCGTTATCCCAAGATGAATCAACTCAGGAACAGAAATGAAATTATGATAGAATGGCCAGGGTGTGGTCGCAGTGTGGGAGATAAGGCTCAGCGTTTCTGGGAGAAGCAGTTTCATGGGAAGAGAAATAGCATTTGTCGAGTGCCTACTCTATGCCAGGCATTGCGCCAGCTCTTCCTGTAGGCTAGCTCACTGAACCCTGTTTATAAACCTGGGAAACTGAGCTCACAGTAACCTTGTTTATAAACCTGGGAAACTGAACTCAGAGAGGTGAGCCCAAGGTCACACAGCTTATCAGAGCAGTGTTGGAACTCAGATTTGGGTGTGTCCAGCATCAGAGATGTCTTCATTCCAGACAGCTCCTTGTAGCCCATCTCTGAGGACACTCCTTTATATATATCTCTCTTTTTTGGGAAACTCACTTCCAGATAGCCATTCTGGTAAGTGGATAGTACAAGCTGCTCCTTTCTTCGCTTCCTAACTTCTGAGATGTCAATAGCCGTTGTGAGAGGCATAAAACAGCTTTAGGCTAAACCTGCCTGCCTCTACTCCATTTATGGCTGGTTTCAAGATTCCTGCTCTCACCCAGCCTGGCTCCCACGCAGACCCCTGAGCTTTCCACGCAGATAGTTAAAGGAGTTTTCTGCAGCTCAGTTCTATTTTAAAGAAAGATACACACATCTGTATTTGTGTATGAGTGTGTGTGCAGAACTGCTCGTGGTGGGCTATCTGGGGGACCTCTGAGATGTACAAGTGTGATCATGGTGACTGTGTGCTGAGTGTGAGGTATGTGTATACAAGGTTGTTCACAGCTTGGGTTCTCCACTGCGCCCTTGGGCCTGGTGCTAGCCTCGATGGCTGGTCAACATTCCTAGTGAACCGCTTGTCAAGGAGTGCCCTCGGGTGGAAAGCACTGCCGTCAGTGTTAGAACTTCAGGTCTGTTGAGTGCCCAGGGAATATGAAATGGTGCCCAGTTCACACTGGGAGGTGGTGACATTTTGGCTTTGCTGAACCTTGGACTACTCCTCCTGCTGCGGTGGGACAAAGGCTCACACGGGCATGCATGTGCGTTAGTGCTAAGGCCCGTGTCTGAAGTCCACCCAGCCAGCGATGCTGATGGCCTTGGTGTTCTGCAGGGACCAGGCATTTGTGAACCATCCCTGGGCACATAGGGGACTATCTTTCTATCTTGACTCTGTGGTGGCAGCAAGCATTTGTAGATTCAGTCTGTGTGAAATTTGGGTTGCATCAGTATGACATTTTGAAACTCAACTGATGCTTGATGAAAATAACCACTGTAGCAGATATTTGACATTAAAATTTTTGCAATACTCCATCTCCTTCTTTCGTGAGGCAGTACTCCCTCCAGGGAGCTCCATTTTCCTATCTCTTGACTTTAAGCTACCCTCAACCCCTCCATAATCTGCTTCTCACCCTGTCTGTGTCCCAGGAAGTAGTCTGGCCACCGGGGATCACTAGCAGGAGATGTGGGACAGGGAGGAGTATAAGGTTTGAACAATTTCTTCAGCCAAGATTCATTCACATAGGGGTGTTCTCCGGGAATTTGGAGTTGAACGCTCCAGCTTGAGCAATGTGAGTGGTGTTAATAGCCTACTCCAGGGATCAGCAAACTACACCAGTCAGTCACATCTAGTCCCCTAGTTTCTGTATGTGTTAATCTGTTAGTTGCTCAATCGTGTCCAACTCTTTGCAACCCCATGGACTGTAGCCGGCCAGTCTCTTGTGTCTGTGGAATTCTCCAGGCAAGAATACTGGAGTGGGTAGCCTTTCCCTTCTCCAGATGATCTTCTGGACCCAGGGACTGAACCCAGGTCTCCCACATTGCAGGCAGATTCTTTACCATCTGAACCACCAGGGAAGTGTATGACCATGATGCCGAGAATGACATTTACATTTTAAAATAGTTGAAAAACTCAAAAGAAGAATATTTTTTTATATGTAAAAATTCTATGAAATTCAAATTAAGATATCCGAAGGTAAAGATTCATTGAAACACAGCTATGCTTATTTGTGTTGTCTATTGATGCTTTTACACTACAAAGGCAGAATTGAGTAGTTTCAACATACAGCCTTTAGCCTTCAAAGCCTAAAGTATTTACTGTCTGGTCTTGCCCAACAGTCTTGATCAATGTGAAACTATGACAACTCAATAAAGACAAGACCACCAGGGGCTCAGATTTAAAAGGAATGAGGATTGGGTAATCCTACCGGGCAAAAAACCCCAACCATTCAGCCTGTTTAGAGTCCAAGGGAACATGGATTAGCTGTGGAAGTGGGCTACTGTGATTACTGACTTAGGTCTTCATCTATAAAAGCTTGGATGCTGCTGCTAAGTCACTTCAGTCATGTGTGACTCTGTGTGACCCCATAGACAGCAGCCCATCAGGCTCCCCTGTCCCTGGGATTCTTCAGGCAAGAACACTGGAGTGGATTGCCATGTCCTTCTCCAATGCATGACAGTGAAAAGTGAAAGTGAAGTTGTTCAGTTGTGTCCAACTCTTCGCGACCCCACAGACTGCAGCCTACCAGGCTCCTCCATCCATGGGATTTTCCAGGCAAGAGTACTGGAGTGGGGTGCCATTGCCTTCTCCAAAAGCTTGGATGGTAGCAGCTAAATTTTATGTTAATTTCCGCCCCCGTCCACTTTTCTTCTTTCTCTTGTCCTATCTTACATGAAGAACACTTGTGGCTAAATCTTAGGTTTCAGTAGAGTTTGAATGAATTGACATCAGCCTGCAACAATATAAGGGAGTTGGACTTTGGTTGTTCCCTGTATTGAATGCATGAACTTTTGACCGAGAAGAATGGCAAAAGTGAATGGTAACAGGTAAAAAGAGTGGCTCTTTCCAGATATCTTTGCTTCTTCAGATCCTTTTGCCACCCTGCCCTGCTCTGCTCTGTGCTCCTGGAGGCTGACTTCTCTCAACTACATCAATGAGCCTGTTGCTCTCTGGGTTCTGGTTGAGTGTGCTTGGTGTTGCAGAAGGCACACGTTCGTACACGTGGGGGAAGGAGAGAGAGAGAGAAGAGAGTGAAGTTGGAGTATTTATTTTTCTATGCCCCTCTCTGTTGGATCGCTTGGGCTGATGGACTGTGCTCCTCTCCCTAAGGTCACAGCCCTTGTAGATGGCCCTCCATCTCTCTAAGAGTCTTCTGGGTTTCAGTAACCACTCTCTTCCTTTGCCTGTTCGGGTCTATCATGGTACCATGCCATTACAAACAGAATGCTGAACCATTCCTGTGGTTTCTCTATACCCTCCCCTCCTCTTTGTAAACAGGCTCTTTACTAAATTCTTCAATCGCCCAGTTCCTACCAGACCCTTTACTGATAATATGGGCTTGGCTAGTTGGTTGCTCTGTCCAAGATTTTGAAAATAGAGCAAATTATGCAAAAAAGAACCATGGTTGGGAATTGACTTGTTTTAGCCATGGTGGTGTCTGAAGGTGGCAGTAGTTGTGGCTCATGTCACTGGCGTCCTGCTCTAGTGACCGTTGCATCCTGGCCAGATCATTTCCCATGTTGGGCCCTTGGGGGAGCCCTTGGTTTTGAGTTATTTTCCAACCCCAGCCTCTAGTTTCCTAATTGTGAGACTTCAATAGAGTTCTAAGAAATTCTTTTAAAACAATGAAGCCAAAGATGTTTCCAGTATTTGCAAACAAGAACCCTGACTGATACAGCCATTCAAACCAACGTTTGCTGTCTGGTCCAAAGCTCTACTTTTTAACCAAATTGAAAGTGTGTAGAGCTCTTTCAAGGAGTGGATGGAGTTGGCATTTATCTTTTCTGCTGTTTGCCTTTGGCATTTCCTCTTCTTTTAACTTGGAATGTGGGCTGATGTTGGAGGTACAGCTGTCATTTTGTACCCATGAGCTAATCACAAGGCTAAGATATTCAGGTCTCGGCCCAGATGTCTTGAGCCTCCGAGCCAATGCCAACAACAGCCTCTTCTAAGTTTCTTACCAAAGAAGGAAGAAAAAGCCTGCTTGCTCATTGTTTCTCAGATTACTGCTGCTGCTGCTGCTAAGTCGCTTCAGTCGTGTCCGACTCTGTGTGACCCCATAGATGGTAGCCCACCAGGCTCTGCCGCCCCTGGGATTCTCCAGGCAAGAACACTGGAGTGGGTTGGCATTACTATTAGCAGCAAAAAGTTCCTTTAGTATTATTTCATCTTCATGGGGTTTCCCTGGTGGCTCAGAGGTTAAAGCATCTGCCTGCAATGCGGGAGACCTGGGTTCAATCCCTGGGTCAGGAAGATCCCCTGGGGAAGGAAATGGCAACCCACTCTAGTCTTCTTGCCTGGAGAATCCCATGGACAGAGGAGCCTGGTGGGCTAGAGTCCACGGGGTTGCAAAGAGTCAGACACGACTGAGAGACTTCACTTTCACTTTCATAGCTCCTCTACCTGAGCTGGCATTATCTCTGTTAAACAGATGAGAGAACAAGCTCAGAGCAATGACTAGTCCAAATGTATACAGCAGGTACTGAGAAGGAAAGGAAAGCTGAGGATAATTGCTCATGTACAGATCTGGGCCCTTTTATTCAGCCATCCATTCACTCACTCATTCATTCAGCAAACCTTTCCTCATGTTCTCATCTTATGCCAGATGCAGGTGCAACCCTTGAGATACAAAGATGGACACAGTGGAGTCCCTGACGTTGAGGCCCACCAAAGCAGTCCAAGCAAGAGACGATGGGAAGTTGGAGAAGGATGATGAAGAGGGGCAGCAGATTGAAGGAACACTTAGGAGGGAGAATCAGTAGGACTTGGAGATGGGTTGACAGGGGCTCAAGGGACAGGAAGGTACTTAGAACGGCTCTTAGGACTCCAGTTTTCTGGCTTAAGTGCCTGAGAGAGATGTGTGGTCCTTACTGGGACGGAGGATGTCCAAGGAGTGGTGGGAGGCAGGTGGGAGAGAGCCAGAGGGCAGGGGACCGCGAGCAGAGGGACTTTCTAAGGCCGGCAGGGCAGTTCTGGGCGACCATGAACAGTGGGGTGTCCTGGAGATGATAATGGAGATGCCGCGGAGGTGAAGGTCAAGACCAGCCTGGCAGTCTCATTATTAAATCTTCTTGAAATTTTTTTGATTTTTTGAAAATTGAAAATTTTCTTGTTTTCCTTATTGAAAAAAATTGTTTTTTATTGAGTTATAATCTACATACCATACAATTCACTTCCTTTGCTTGCACAATTCAATGATTTTTGGTGTATTTACAGAGTTGCGTAGCTATCACCACAGGCATGGAGTTTTTATTGTTTATGTTTCTGGTCGTGTGGCACGTGGGGCTCTTCGTTCCCCGACCAGGGATTGAACCTGTGCCCCCTGCATAGGAAGCATGGAGTCAAACACTGGCTCACCAGGAAAGTCCCTAGTATTAACTACTGATGGCACCTTAGCTCTTCAACTCCTACAGGGCTGCTCAGTTCAGTTCAGTTGCTCAGTCGCGTCCGACTCTTTGCGACCCCGTGAATCGCAGCACGCCAGGCCTCCCTGTCCATCACCAACTCCCGGAGTTCACTCAGACTCGCGTCCATCGAGTCCGTGATGCCATCCAGCCATCTCA
>SJYT01060757.1:413132-441493 GCA_006410635.1 Cephalophus harveyi
TCCTGTACAAAGATCTCACTGTTTCCTGAGAATCCCTGCTGCTTCTGGACCTGCATGCAGTTGTTTCGCCGAGTCCCATGTTCTCCTCCAGGGGGTGCTGCTGCTCCACTGGGCATGGCCAACGCCTGCAGATGCCACAGCGGCTCTGTAGGTGCTGGAAACTTCAGGCACCGCAGCCTCTCCCTCTGTACTCCTGGGCGGTCTGTCGAGTTCTGCTGCTGGTCTGCCAGGCCCAGCAGAGGCCACCATGCACCCTCATGGCCTCACAGGGCTCTCTCATTGCTGTCATCTTTCAAGGGACACAGCCTGAGTGCCAAAGCTGAATGCTGGGCTGTAGTGAAGGTGGAGAGCAAAGGAGAAAGCCTCCTTATCCTTTCTGCTGCACTGCTTGGAAACATCTCCAGATTCTGCAGAGTATGATGAAGCAGTCCTTGCAGTCTTTACTTAGGTATCTTATCGGTCAGCGCGTATTTACTTCCTTCTTCCAGACCTCTATGAGAGGTGTGTACTTCCCAATCATTCATGCTGGGCGTGACCATGTAACGTGCTTCGGATAATGGGATGTTAGCAGATGTACAACATGGAAGGGCTGGAAGTGTGCTTGTTCATTTGGATTTCCTTTCTGGGCTGTTGCCATTGTCAGGAAGAGAACATGCCCTTCTACAGAGATCATTGTCCCGGAAGAATGAGAAACACAGGAGACACAACCAGACCTGTGGCTGTAGGTCAGCTAGAGCCTCCCCAGTTGATCTGCAGATGCTGGATTGAGCAATAAATGCTTATGACTGTGTGCCACTGAGTTTTGAGGTGATTTGTTACACGGCATTAATTAGACTACATCGGACTAAGATAAGCCCTCTTCCCCCAAGACATCCATGGAAATGAGCTCAGGATGGGTTGGAGTTATAACCAATACCTAGTAATGACAAATTCTCTTCTGGGCACTGACTTAAACTTTCTGACTGGGTCAGGCTATTTGGATTTGGTCCCTTCTTAGGGTGAATTCTCTCAAAGGTCTAGACAGGGTAGATAGCATATTAAAAAACAGAGACATCATTGGCCCACAAAGGTCTGTATAGTCAAAGCTATGGTTTTCCCAGTAGTCATGTATGGATGTGAGATTTGGACCATAAAGAAGGCTGAGCATCAAAGAATTGATGCTTTCAGACCGTGATGCTGGAGAAGACTCTTGAGAGTCTCTTGGACAGCAAGGAGATCAAACTAGTCAATCCTAAAAGAAATCAACCCTGAATACTCATTGGAAGGACTGATGCTGAAGCTGAAGCTCCAATACTTTGGTCACCTGATGCAAAGAACTGACTCATTGGAAAAGACCCTGATGCTGAGAAAGACTGAGGGCATGAGGAGACGACAGGGAATGAGATGGTTGGATGGCATCACTGACTCAATCAACATGAGTTTGAGCAAACTCTGAACTGATGCTGAAGCTGAAGCTCCAATACTTTGGTCACCTGATGCAAAGAACTGACTCATTGGAAAAGACCCTGATGCTGAGAAAGACTGAGGGCATGAGGAGACGACAGGGAATGAGATGGTTGGATGGCATCACTGACTCAATCAACATGAGTTTGAGCAAACTCTGAGAGAGAGTGTGGAGGACATGGAAGGCTGGTGTGCTGCAGTCCATAGGGTTGCAAAGAGTCTGACAAGACTGAGTGAACAACTTAAAGGCTCTCATGTAAATGAACTTCATGAAGACCATCTACTTGAGTCATGTGTAAACTCAAGCTGTATATTCCTTCCTTGCAAACGTTAAATTGATTAATTCCCACAAGTGCTCGAAGCAGGGGCTGGCAAACTTTTCCTATAAAGATCATAAATAATTTAGGCTTTGAGGACCTGTCACTAGCTTTTCAATTCTGCCGTTGTAGCTCAGAAGCTAACAAATACAATAATAAATATCTGGGTAGAGTTGTGTTCCAATAAAACTTTATTTACAAATAAGGTTTGGTGACCCTTGCTCCACAGCAAAAGCACTTCAGCTCTTCCTGCCACCAACAGATGGCGACAGCAGTTGCACTTGCTTGTCACTTGATTTGTTAGGGCTTGTTTACTGTGTTTTTTCTTAGAATGAAGGTGTTTTACAAACGTTGCTATCATGACTGATAAGTGGAGAAGCGGTGAGTGAGAATGCATTGAAAATGTTAGTTAGTAGAGACATATGGTTACGATGGAAACCAAAGTGGAATAATAATTTCAAAAATCGAAAGTGGTGAGAAAACGGATGTTGCAAGTGAAAATGGGATGTATACGTTTTTGACAGTAACATGATTGTGAAGGACCAAGAGTGAATCAGGCAACTGGCAAAAAAAAAAAAAAAAAAGGGCTGTGCGCGTGCCATTGACAACAATCGGTAAAACATGATGAGAAGCAACTGAAAAAAAATCGAAAAGGAGGAGAAGTCTTGGAGCATCTGGCTAGAGAGGAGTGGCGTCAAGGGAGACTCATTAGCCTAACGTGAGTCCAGGAGATGCCTAGGAGTCTGTTGGAGAACTTGGTCCCAGTAAAAGTCCTACCACTGGTGTGAGCCACAGACGACTGCTTAGGTTCAGAGCCCCTAATGTCTCTCTAGCGCCAAAAATGATGTTGATACTATAGTTGCTAAGGGCTTCTCTTGTCGAGATCTTGCAGGAGGTCTTTGCCTGCTTCAACAGATTTTCAAAGTCGGGGAACTAGGGGTAATTCGGAAAGACAACACACATAGAGCAGAAGAGAAGACCGTGTGAAGTGTCAACTCGCTCTTCCATTCTGTGGAAAATGTGCCTCAGGATTACAAGCTTAACCGTCCCTAGGTTCTCTGGACATGCAAACAAATGGCCTTACCAACAGCTGTTTGGAATGGGACTTATTATTGACACTCACATACACATACTGGTACACACACGCACACAGCCATAAAAGAGGGTAGGGAAATGAAGGACGTTGAGATGGTAAAGGATAGGAAAAAATGTGAACTGAAAAAAATCAAGTAAATTAAAAAGCAAATCTAAAGAACTATGGTGGGATTTCCAGGTGGCTCAGTGGTAATGAATCTGCCCGCCAATGCAGGGGGCTCGGGTTCGATCCTGGGTCAGGAGGGTCCCTTGGAGAAGGGAATGGCCACCCACTCTGGTGTTCTTGCCTGGGAAATCCCATGGATGGGGGAGCCTGGTGGGCTATAGTCCATGGGGTCAGAAAAGAGTCAGACACGACTGAGTGACGGAACAACAAGAACAAAGAACTATGAGGGGAAGGTGTGGGGTCGGGGTGATTCCCACAGCAAGAACAGGAGGTGCAGTGGGATGGGAATGGGCACCAGGACCGGGAGGTGGTGGTGATGACTTGGGGGATGGAGGGTCTACCTCTTTTATCTCAGGCTCAAGCAGCCGTATTAATTAAGGTTCTCTTGGTTGCAACTAAAAAACCAATACAATATTGTAAAGTAAAAAAATAAAATAAAATCTGAAAAGAAAAAAAGAAACCAATTTGAAGTAGCTTATCGGAAATATATTCAAATGTCTCACGGAAGTCTGTTGGGAGAGGGATTTAGCAGTAAGAATTCTTGGGCTTCCTCTCCTCTAGGGCAAAGATTCTCTAACTTTTGTCAGCATCAGAATCACCTGGTACACTTGTTGGGCCCAGTGCTCAGCAAGAATTTGCATTTCTCACCGGATCCCAGGTAATACTGCCCTTGGCCCAAGAGCACCGCAGAGCTCTTAGCCTGACTCAGCTTTCCACTCCCAGTTCTGATCCTCAGCTCACATTTTGGAGTGGGAAATGGATTGGCTCATGTTGGCCACGTGTCCTTCTCTTCCAATCATTGACGGCCAGGAGGTGGAGCCACACAGCACATGGTACAGTGGCTGTCTGAGGGCCATTCTAGGGCATCAGGAACAGTTCAGAGGTAAGTAGGGCTTGGTGGATGTAGGTATCTGTGATTCCACTCCTTTCACCTGGTGCAGCCGGGCGTCTGGGTCTTGAGCTCTGGAGTGCCTTCTGTAGTGTTTATCTTAAGCTCCACTCTATCCCTTGGAATTCTCCCTACTAAAATTAGCCTTCAAGTGGGACAATGTCTTCCTGTCTCTTAAAGCAGATAAGTAGGACTTTTACATTTTAAGGTTTTACTGCTAATTCCTACCAGGAACTTGGAAGAGGTTAAAAAAAAAAAAAATTCTAACCAACTTTGGGAAGTTGCACATATTCTAGAATGGTCTAATTCCTTTATGATGGTAGGGTGTGGGGGATGGCTGCTGGTTCTTTCTGGAGTCAGCAGCTTGGTAGCTGGTAGCTGGGCTGTCCGCTTGCTGTCCTCAGCTGGAAGGGCCTCTTACCCTAGCAGGGGCTCTGCTTTTGCTGCAGGGTGGAGTCATAGGACCCCTCTTCTCTCGGTGGAACATGACGTGTTTAGGGAGAGCCTAGAGTGATCCAGCTGGGCATCTCCCTAGGAAGGGAAATCCTGGGGGAATGCTGAAGATTACCTGGATCCCTGCCTTTTCTGCTTACTCATACCCTCTTTATTTATTTCTTGGAGGATAACAAGGCTTCAAAACAAAACAAAACAAAACACCGTTCCTTGGACTAAACCCTAGCTGTGTTTAGATCAGGGAGGAGAACAAGGGAAGTGTTGCCTGCCGCTGGGGAGGAGTCGCCCACAGAGAGAAAGCAGGCTTCTGCTGCCGTTTGGCACAATCTTCTCTGCCAAAGAAATGGATCCTGAGAGTGGCAAGGGCTCACAGAACTTGAGCAGAGGAGTGCATCTTAAGCAGAGAGGCTGTAAGAGACACAGAGGCATGGGCTCAGGGCTGGGGAAAACCCCCTCAGATTCATGCCGTTCTTCTACAACTTCTCCACCAGGTTTTTACCCAGCGTTGCCGCGTATCTTTCCAGTGTTGGGGCGATCACTGCCTGTGAAGTCAGCATGTGCTTTCTGCAGGCAGTTCTGACGCTCAGAAAGGTGTTTCATGTAGCAGTGTGTAATTTCTCCTGCTCCAGGTTGGCACCGGTCAGTTCACCAGGTCCCTTTGCAGCTGAGTCCCTGTACCAGCCTTGAGCCCAAACATACCAGAGACAGTATGAGAACCAGGCACCAAATCAGGACCACCCCATTCAGAAAGATATTTAGACTCCTTCTGAAACCCTTCATGTAAAAGTCAAAAAGACCACGCAAAGATTTAGATTCACTGGCAGTCTGATAAGGCTCCCTGTAATGAAGCCAGTGTTCATTAAAGGTGGTGGAGAAGTAGGAGGAGAACCAGAAAGGGGTATTATTCTGGCCACCCTGGGTCGTGCGACGGGCCACAACGCCTCCATCTCTTATTATGTGCTTGCCCCCCAATTCCCAGTCCATATGGCATGTACTTTTTTTTTTCCCTGCACCACGGGGCATGCAGGATCTTAGTTCCCTGCTTGCTTGCTAAGTCACTTCAGTCATGGCTGACTCTCTGCGATCCCATGGACTATGTAGCCCGTCAGGCTCCTCTGACCAGGGACTGAACCTGCATCCTCTGCAGTGGAAGCTTGAAGTCTTAACTGCTGGATCACCAGGGAAGTCCCTTGAATGTACTTGCTTTTATTTTAATGGTGTGGTGGGCCCCCTCTTCTATCAGAGAAAGCCACAGATTCTGCCTGGTCAGTGGCTTTGGGAGGAGGAGGGGGGTGAGGCCTTGACTGACAATTTCCACCCAAGCTGGGGTGGCTTTGTCTCTTACAGAAACCATGAGCTCCCTGTACGGGTGATGACGGGGAGCTGCAGGCAGGCCTGGTCAGCAAGCTCGCACCTGCCCCTTTGGAGCTTCAGGACTCAGCACTTCCATTGCGCTGTCCTGGTTTTTCCAGAAGGAAAGCTGAGGATAATTGCTCATGTACAGATCTGGGCCCTTTTATTCAGCCATCCATTCACTCACTCATTCATTCAGCAAACCTTTCCTCATGTTCTCATCTTATGCCAGATGCAGGTGCAACCCTTGAGATACAAAGATGGACACAGTGGAGTCCCTGACGTTGAGGCCCACCAAAGCAGTCCAAGCAAGAGACGATGGGAAGTTGGAGAAGGATGATGAAGAGGGGCAGCAGATTGAAGGAACACTTAGGAGGGAGAATCAGTAGGACTTGGAGATGGGTTGACAGGGGCTCAAGGGACAGGAAGGTACTTAGAACGGCTCTTAGGACTCCAGTTTTCTGGCTTAAGTGCCTGAGAGAGATGTGTGGTCCTTACTGGGACGGAGGATGTCCAAGGAGTGGTGGGAGGCAGGTGGGAGAGAGCCAGAGGGCAGGGGACCGCGAGCAGAGGGACTTTCTAAGGCCGGCAGGGCAGTTCTGGGCGACCATGAACAGTGGGGTGTCCTGGAGATGATAATGGAGATGCCGCGGAGGTGAAGGTCAAGACCAGCCTGGCAGTCTCATTATTAAATCTTCTTGAAATTTTTTTGATTTTTTGAAAATTGAAAATTTTCTTGTTTTCCTTATTGAAAAAAATTGTTTTTTATTGAGTTATAATCTACATACCATACAATTCACTTCCTTTGCTTGCACAATTCAATGATTTTTGGTGTATTTACAGAGTTGCGTAGCTATCACCACAGGCATGGAGTTTTTATTGTTTATGTTTCTGGTCGTGTGGCACGTGGGGCTCTTCGTTCCCCGACCAGGGATTGAACCTGTGCCCCCTGCATAGGAAGCATGGAGTCAAACACTGGCTCACCAGGAAAGTCCCTAGTATTAACTACTGATGGCACCTTAGCTCTTCAACTCCTACAGGGCTGCTCAGTTCAGTTCAGTTGCTCAGTCGCGTCCGACTCTTTGCGACCCCGTGAATCGCAGCACGCCAGGCCTCCCTGTCCATCACCAACTCCCGGAGTTCACTCAGACTCGCGTCCATCGAGTCCGTGATGCCATCCAGCCATCTCATCCTCGGTCGTCCCCTTCTCCTCCTGCCCCCAATCCCTCCCAGCATCAGAGTCTTTTCCAGTGAGTCAGCTCTTCGCATGAGGTGGCCAAGTAGTAAACAAAGTCCCAGCAAAGTTGGCTGTGCTTTCACACTAGGCCCTCACAGAGGGCACTAGCGGGGTCCCCTCCCTCTCCCCAGCCATTTCCTAGGCTCAGATTCAGCATTTAGTCAATCTTCTCATCAGGAGGAGTAGTTCTATGGGTTTGCAGGACCACTCGATACACGTAAGTCAGCCAGCCCCAGGAGTTCCTTCGGTAACGAGTACTTAAACCCACCATTAGCCACCATTAGGACTGTGCTTACTGCTTAATGACCACCAGCTCCAAGGCCTGCTGGGGCTGGACAGATGGAGAGCGAGGAGGAACTTCTGCCATAAAGAAGCATTCCAGCGCCTTCTTCAGACACTCCAGGATGAAGGCTGCTCTGCCTTCCGGCACAGGCTTATCATCGCTCACTGGCTTGTCTTACAGTAAGTAGGAATCTATGTTTAATGAGTCTTCCAAAGGAAGGAAAGAAATTCTTTGAGAATCTAATGTTCCTGCTTTTTTTCTAACGGGCTTCCCTGGTGGCTCAGATGGTAAAGCGTCTGCCTGCAATGCGGGAGACCCGGGTTCCATCCCTGGGTAAGGAGATCCCCTGGAGATGCAACCCACCCCAGTACTCTTGACTGGAGAATTCCATGGACGGAGGAGCCTGGTAGGCTACAGTCCATGGGGTTGCAGAGTAGGACACAACTGAGCGACTTCACTTTCATTTTTCTTTCTAATGGGTGGGACCTAAGGGTATGTGTGTGTGTGTGTGTTTAAGGGAATCTGTTCTCTGCTCTGAGGGGCCTGGGATTTAAAGTTAGATATCCCAGTTTGCATAACATAAATTTCTCCAGCCTCCATCAGCCTGTGGGTATCAATGAGGTGAGTCAAATTTCACTGTCTTGAGGATTACAAGCTTAACCGTCCCTAGGTTCTCTGGACATGCAAACAAATGGCCTTACCAACAGCTGTTTGGAATGGGACTTATTATTGACACTCACATACACATACTGGTACACACATGCACACAGCCGTAAAAGAGGGTAGGGAAATGAAGGACGTTGAGATGGTAAAGGATAGGAAAAAATGTGAACTGAAAAAAATCAAGTAAATTAAAAAGCAAATCTAAAGAACTATGGTGGGATTTCCAGGTGGCTCAGTGGTAATGAATCTGCCCGCCAATGCAGGGGGCTCGGGTTCGATCCTGGGTCAGGAGGGTCCCTTGGAGAAGGGAATGGCCACCCACTCTGGTGTTCTTGCCTGGGAAATCCCATGGATGGGGGAGCCTGGTGGGCTATAGTCCATGGGGTCAGAAAAGAGTCAGACACGACTGAGTGACGGAACAACAAGAACAAAGAACTATGAGGGGAAGGTGTGGGGTCGGGGTGATTCCCACAGCAAGAACAGGAGGTGCAGTGGGATGGGAATGGGCACCAGGACCGGGAGGTGGTGGTGATGACTTGGGGGATGGAGGGTCTACCTCTTTTATCTCAGGCTCAAGCAGCCGTATTAATTAAGGTTCTCTTGGTTGCAACTAAAAAACCAATACAATATTGTAAAGTAAAAAAATAAAATAAAATCTGAAAAGAAAAAAAGAAACCAATTTGAAGTAGCTTATCGGAAATATATTCAAATGTCTCACGGAAGTCTGTTGGGAGAGGGATTTAGCAGTAAGAATTCTTGGGCTTCCTCTCCTCTAGGGCAAAGATTCTCTAACTTTTGTCAGCATCAGAATCACCTGGTACACTTGTTGGGCCCAGTGCTCAGCAAGAATTTGCATTTCTCACCGGATCCCAGGTAATACTGCCCTTGGCCCAAGAGCACCGCAGAGCTCTTAGCCTGACTCAGCTTTCCACTCCCAGTTCTGATCCTCAGCTCACATTTTGGAGTGGGAAATGGATTGGCTCATGTTGGCCACGTGTCCTTCTCTTCCAATCATTGACGGCCAGGAGGTGGAGCCACACAGCACATGGTACAGTGGCTGTCTGAGGGCCATTCTAGGGCATCAGGAACAGTTCAGAGGTAAGTAGGGCTTGGTGGATGTAGGTATCTGTGATTCCACTCCTTTCACCTGGTGCAGCCGGGCGTCTGGGTCTTGAGCTCTGGAGTGCCTTCTGTAGTGTTTATCTTAAGCTCCACTCTATCCCTTGGAATTCTCCCTACTAAAATTAGCCTTCAAGTGGGACAATGTCTTCCTGTCTCTTAAAGCAGATAAGTAGGACTTTTACATTTTAAGGTTTTACTGCTAATTCCTACCAGGAACTTGGAAGAGGTTAAAAAAAAAAAAAATTCTAACCAACTTTGGGAAGTTGCACATATTCTAGAATGGTCTAATTCCTTTATGATGGTAGGGTGTGGGGGATGGCTGCTGGTTCTTTCTGGAGTCAGCAGCTTGGTAGCTGGTAGCTGGGCTGTCCGCTTGCTGTCCTCAGCTGGAAGGGCCTCTTACCCTAGCAGGGGCTCTGCTTTTGCTGCAGGGTGGAGTCATAGGACCCCTCTTCTCTCGGTGGAACATGACGTGTTTAGGGAGAGCCTAGAGTGATCCAGCTGGGCATCTCCCTAGGAAGGGAAATCCTGGGGGAATGCTGAAGATTACCTGGATCCCTGCCTTTTCTGCTTACTCATACCCTCTTTATTTATTTCTTGGAGGATAACAAGGCTTCAAAACAAAACAAAACAAAACACCGTTCCTTGGACTAAACCCTAGCTGTGTTTAGATCAGGGAGGAGAACAAGGGAAGTGTTGCCTGCCGCTGGGGAGGAGTCGCCCACAGAGAGAAAGCAGGCTTCTGCTGCCGTTTGGCACAATCTTCTCTGCCAAAGAAATGGATCCTGAGAGTGGCAAGGGCTCACAGAACTTGAGCAGAGGAGTGCATCTTAAGCAGAGAGGCTGTAAGAGACACAGAGGCATGGGCTCAGGGCTGGGGAAAACCCCCTCAGATTCATGCCGTTCTTCTACAACTTCTCCACCAGGTTTTTACCCAGCGTTGCCGCGTATCTTTCCAGTGTTGGGGCGATCACTGCCTGTGAAGTCAGCATGTGCTTTCTGCAGGCAGTTCTGACGCTCAGAAAGGTGTTTCATGTAGCAGTGTGTAATTTCTCCTGCTCCAGGTTGGCACCGGTCAGTTCACCAGGTCCCTTTGCAGCTGAGTCCCTGTACCAGCCTTGAGCCCAAACATACCAGAGACAGTATGAGAACCAGGCACCAAATCAGGACCACCCCATTCAGAAAGATATTTAGACTCCTTCTGAAACCCTTCATGTAAAAGTCAAAAAGACCACGCAAAGATTTAGATTCACTGGCAGTCTGATAAGGCTCCCTGTAATGAAGCCAGTGTTCATTAAAGGTGGTGGAGAAGTAGGAGGAGAACCAGAAAGGGGTATTATTCTGGCCACCCTGGGTCGTGCGACGGGCCACAACGCCTCCATCTCTTATTATGTGCTTGCCCCCCAATTCCCAGTCCATATGGCATGTACTTTTTTTTTTCCCTGCACCACGGGGCATGCAGGATCTTAGTTCCCTGCTTGCTTGCTAAGTCACTTCAGTCATGGCTGACTCTCTGCGATCCCATGGACTATGTAGCCCGTCAGGCTCCTCTGACCAGGGACTGAACCTGCATCCTCTGCAGTGGAAGCTTGAAGTCTTAACTGCTGGATCACCAGGGAAGTCCCTTGAATGTACTTGCTTTTATTTTAATGGTGTGGTGGGCCCCCTCTTCTATCAGAGAAAGCCACAGATTCTGCCTGGTCAGTGGCTTTGGGAGGAGGAGGGGGGTGAGGCCTTGACTGACAATTTCCACCCAAGCTGGGGTGGCTTTGTCTCTTACAGAAACCATGAGCTCCCTGTACGGGTGATGACGGGGAGCTGCAGGCAGGCCTGGTCAGCAAGCTCGCACCTGCCCCTTTGGAGCTTCAGGACTCAGCACTTCCATTGCGCTGTCCTGGTTTTTCCAGGCGCACGGTTTCTGAGAGGCTGAAGAAGACACAAGGGATCAGGGACTCCTTGACTTTGGGGCCTCTTCTGACCTGACCCATTCTAGTACCTTCTTGGGGAACTCGCACCTGGGCTGCCACAGGGCCCGCTTTACAAGCGTGGAGACTCCTGGGGCGGTGCAGTGGGGCAGCCTCTTGACTTCATTTGCAAGGTGCTGGGTGAGGAGTTTGTTTCCTTTGACTGGGGCTGGAACTTGCTTCCCCAGATGCTGCTGATACGTAAACATCTTGCTGACCAGATGGTAATAAGGGGCCAGGCTTTGCCTAGGTGTTACTCTTGGGGAATCTAAACAGCACTGTCTTCTTAACCCTCTTGTTCTCCTTCAACAGACCTTTGTAATTTGGAGTCTGCTCCTTTGGTTAGGAGAAGGCAACGGCACCCCACTCCAGTACTTTTGCCTGGAGAATCCCATGGACGGAGGAGCCTGGTGGGCTGCAGTCCATGGGGTCGCAAAGAGTCGGACACGACTGAGCGACTTCACTTTCACTTCACTTTCCTTTGGTTAGTGGTAGAACCAGGATTTTAATTCACCTCCAGACAACAAATACTGAACTCTTTCCATTCAGGTGAATCAACTCCAATAGGGCTTCACTGGTAGAAGTTGGGGTCCCCATAGTTAAAGGATTATGAGTATTTAAAGAACTCCAGGAATGCAAATAATACTGACAACAGCAATAGTTGTCTTAATAGTAGTGGCAGGAGGAGATATTTATGTAATGTTTTGCATTTCAGAGTGCCTTCTTCCAACCACACAAAGGAACTGAAACGCAGGAATGATGATGGCAAAACTCTGTCTTTTAGGAGCTCCACAGTCTACTGAGAGGGCCAGATCCAGGAATGAGTCCACTAAGACCCATTAAAAGTCAAATGGAAGATGATAAAATCCCTGTATATGTCCTGAAGTTTTGTGAGCAAAGTGGGGTTTCATGGAAGCCTTGGAGAATAAGCCAAGCTTCAGGCAAGTGAAAGAAGGAAATAGGGCATTAGGGTCAGGAAATTTGAGAGATAAGGCTTAGAAATGGGGCTCTGTCAACCCCAAGTTGAAAATCCTTCAATGGCTTCTATCATCTTTCAAGATAACAGTCCAGGTATCACATGGTATCCAAGCCCCTTCATGATCTGGCCCCATCTTTCTCCTCTTGGCAGAATCCTCTTCCATCACTCATGAGAGCAGACTTTCTGATCCAACATTCAAAAAGACTTGTTCCTTGACCGTATTATGGTATTATGAGTCTTAGTACCTTTGCTCATCCAGCTCCTTTTGTTTGGGACAACTTCACCCTCGCTCATCCACCCCTCCCCTCTCCGCCCCTGCTCCCCGACCCCTACCCCCACAGCCTCACCTCTGCTGAGGCGCTTCCCCTTCCCAGAAGGGGCTCCTCTGTGCTCTGGCAGCACAGAGGCCAGCTCTGCACTGTGGCCAGAGTCCCTACTCGTCATGGTGTGTGGTGCAGCGTCCTTTTCTGTTTGTATAGCTGTTTCCCTCAACTGTTCTGAGCCACTCAGGGGCAGCGGAGTCCACACCTCTGTGCTTTAGAAGGTGAAGCCAGTGCTCCCTGCTTTGTGAACCCAACTGCAGCCCAGTATGCTGGCAAGGGCCGCGCCTGTGGGCCCTGCTGTTGCCTTCAGCATGCGTGACTCCTGGGCCTGGAGCGGATCCTGTGTGCTTAGCCACTGGGTGGCATCCCCTCAAAAGTCTGAAGCCGCACTGACCACTCGGCCCATCTGAGGCTTCTGAGTGAAGCCCCAGGCCGCCTCAGTCCTCAGGACACTGCTCAGCTAGCTGATCGCCCTTTAGGTACCTGCCTTCGAGCTACTTTGTCTCCCAGTGTTGGGTGGCTCCCCACCATGGAGTCAGGCTGTGGGTACCCCAGAAAAGGATGGAAATTTGGCGCCCCCTTCAAATCAGCACTCTTTACCTTCTGCTCATAGCCATAGGGAGGAGGCCGGGGAAGGCAGATGGTGGGATGGTTCCCTTCCCACCTCTTCTGTCCTGAGCAGTTTAGCTCCTACCCAAACTCGCATATTCCACTCAGCACAACCAAAGTTCTACAGTTCACAGACCCAGCCTCCTGAGAAGGTGCTCAGGCACTTATTAGTATAATTGCTTGGGCATGTGCCTTGAGGCTCCACCCTACAACTGGGTCTTCTGTAAGCAGAGACTATTCTCCCCAAGAGGAGTTCTGGGAATATAATTTTCTCCATATCATTGCATATCTAACAATGTGTCCAAGTCTCTAATGCATTGGGCTGGATTTGATAAGCCTGCCCCACTTTTCATTTACTCTTCTCCCTTCTTTTCTTGGACCTTGACATTGATGGAGTCTCTGGTATTTGTTTTGGCCTCAAGCTCTGTTTTCTAGAGAACCCAGACATGCCCATTAAAAAAAAAAATCACTTTATTCCTAGCATCTAGCCTAGTGTCAGAAAATAGCAGGTGGTCAGGGTATTCTTGTGAGTTTTATCCAGCTTTGGTATTGGGGTAGGGTGTCAGATCAATCATGCAAGACCCATTCCGAAGGTTGGAAGGAATGGAGGGAAAGCAAGCATGGGTGCCTTCTGGGAGGGAAGGGGAAGTGGAACTCAGAAGCCCTGTGTATGGCATATTTCAAAAGGGAATAATGGGGTCTTCCCTGGTGGTCCAGTGGCTAAGACTCCTTGCTCCCACTGCAAAGGGTCCGGGTTCAATTCCTCGTCAGGGAACTAGATCCCACATGCTGCAACTGAAACCCAGCATAGCCAAATATATATATATATATATATATATATATATATATATATATTTTAAAGGCAATGGTTACTAGGAGACCTGCCAGGAACATCCGTCGTCCGCAGCCAGCCCTGTGAAGCGGGCATAGTTAATGCACGAAGTCCCTGTTTGTCCCCCTTGCCTTAGTCTGGAGACGCCTTCCCAGAACCTGTTCATCTGAGACAACCACTCAGCTTCACAGCTCTCAGCTCTCAGCCAGGGATGTTTTCCAGGTGTTGTCCTGGCAATGCTGGAGGCAAGGAGTCGCTCCCCAGGACTCTGTTTTGACTGTTTAAAAGTAAACTCCTCCTTCCTTTTTCCAGAAGCGTCAGGCGAAACCTTTCCTGCTGCGGGGCGAGGGTGGGGGACACACAGCTCTTGGTGCAGGTGACCGGACATGAGCCGCTGCTGAGCCAGCCTTCCAGGGCGCCCATGGAGAGAAAGGCCCAGACACACCGTCCATCAGGCTTAGGAAGCCAGGGGATCACACAATCAGGTGACCAATCAGGTCCTGGCCCAAACTGGGGCTAGCCCACATGATCAGTGCCGTCAGGCAAGTTCATCTCTGATGGTACAGTGACTTAGGAGCTCCTAAGGTCAGCTTGCCTCCTCCAAGCCAGAGAGGGTTGGCTTGGTGGCTCACTGGGAGTCTCCTGTTAACAGCCACAACATTTACTAACACCTGTATAACACTAGACAGCAGGCACTGTGCCAGGGAACATGGTAAGGAGTTTGGATTTACTGCGGTTATACGTGTGAACTGCCTAGCACAGCAACTGGCATGTGGGATTGATCAATACTGGAACTGCTGTTGTGAATTTCAGGCTCCTCAGACACTAACACCACCCCCTGCCTTCTCCACCTGGTCTCCTTGACTGCTAATGCCATCCCAGGATGGCCAGAGATCTCCTTACCCCTTTGGATTCCAGATGTGATTATCAATCTGAAAAGCCAATTTGGATGCTACATCCCTTATTCTCCAGAGCTCTGCCCTGGCCTCGGCCACCTTTGTTCTATGTCTCTGAGAAGTTTCTGGGGGGTCAAGGTCCACAGACGCTCTGGGTTGGACCTGTATTTTAGTGGCCAGTTTTGCAAGGATTCAACTCAGAGAAATCCCCAGGTTGTATTTGTGTCTAGCCTCTAGGCTCAGTATAATGGCATTGACAGTTGAAGTAAGCAATTGGCCAATTTCCTTCAGCAACATTTGAAATAAAAAGCAGTTTGTCTGAGTGGAGGAAATTGTGAGAGCCCCAAATGGAATTGCTTAAATTTATTGCTGAAGAGTTTTTACATATTGAGCCAAAGGCATATCTTTTTGCTTTCAGTTTAGTCTTTCAGGAGTGTGGCAGTGCACCAGAGATGGAAAGATCTGGGATGCCTCCAAAGCTGGCCTGCAGGATAGAAACCTCCATCCTACCCCCAGCCCTCCCACAAGAAACCTTAAGTCCGCCCCATGAGGGTGGGAAAGATTTGACTGTTGGGGTAGGAAACACTCCAACCTTTTTCATAGGAAAGCAAAGCATGGTACCTGCTTCTCCAGACAGGATGTTGACCAAGACTTATCATCCACAGCATCATCTGTTGGACCATCCAAAGGCTGCACAAGATGTGACTTTTCAGGTGGGGCTTCCAGCCCTTGAGTGATGAGCTCAGGAGGCAGGAAATGTGGGGATTTCCAAGGAAGAGCTCTTTCAGGAGTTTTTTTTGTGTGTGGGATTGATACATTTTTTATCTTAAGATCAGGATGACACTGGAGACTTTTATGCAAGTCACCATCAGAACAAGATATAACTTACTTGAAGAACACCAAGGGGATCGAGTTGAAAGAGCTTGGCCAGGCTGCTCTTAGACTTGAGAACTCATCTGTCTTGGCACTAGTTTACTGTGTAATGATTAGCAAGCAAGTCACTTTTCTTCTCTGGGCTTCAGTTTCCCTATATGTAAAATGGGCGTGGTTAGACAAAATAATTCTGCCTACTTCCAAAGTGCTGGGATCTGTGCCTCCTTATAGATCATGCCCCAAACCTTCCCTTTCTTTATCCCTCTCTCCAAACATGACTTACATATTTTATACACGAAGACCCCTTATTACAATGTTGGTGTCAGTGTGTTCTGATATACTGAGAGGAGGCCTTCTGGTATAGTATAAAGTGTACAGACCCAGGAGTTAGAATAAGCCTGGGTTCAAATTCTGGTTCTGCCCTTTGCTCACTGGACCCTGGGCAAGTTACCCTTTCTGACCCTCAGTCTCTTTATCTAAATCTTGGGATAATGTTGTAAGGATGAAATTATTGTCACGAATCTTTAAGGAACAGGCTGGACAAACGTAGATGCATGCCCAGCATGAATTTCCTTCCTCTTCCTATGCTCAGACACTACATAAACTGCCTCCACCTACAGCCCTGCTAGGTGGAGGAGGGAGGAGCCCACCTTGATTTTATGTATAAGTTTGTATTTCTACAGAGGAAGTGTTATCTTTCATGTTATCCTCTAAGCAGCTGGAATGAAAGATTCTTGGACCTAGTGATAGATGTGTTTGGAAGAGCTGCTTTGATAAATGGCATGGGCTGGGGATTGGGTGAGACCTTTGGGATTATCTTTAAGTAAAACCGATTTTAGCCAAACTGTCTTCTAAAGAGGGCAGGTCCTGTTAATTGCAGGACTTCTGTCTTGCTGAGCAGAGATTAAGAGAGGTGTGTGAGTCTGGAAGCAGAGCTGAATTACCCTGAGCAGTAAGAGGAGAAGGACATTCATGGGGCTATGAGGGAGGAGAAAGTCAAGTGGTGGCTCAAGAGAGAAGAGACTTTGGGGAAAATATCGAAGCACTTCAGAGGGACTTGAAAAAAGTGGTTGTGCTCCTCACATAAACGTACATGCACAGAGATGCCACCTTTTATTAGAGATGTTACCCTGAGACGTGTACAACCTCACCCTCAGGCCGGAATTATCTGGATGTATGTAAGTGAATGTGTGTGTGTGTGTGTGTGTGTGTGCGCGTGCGTGTGTGTGTGGTGTGCATGAGACAGCTGCTGTCTAAGCCTTATGGACATGTGTGTGCTCAGTCGCTCAGTCGTGTCCGACTCTTTGCGACCCCAAGGTCTGAAACCTGCCATGCTCCTCTATCCATGGAATTTCCCAGGCAAGAATATTGGAGTGGATTGCCACTGCCTCCTCCAGAGGATCTTCCTGACCCAGGGATTGAGCCTGTATCTCCTGTGTCTCCTGCACTGGCAGGTGGATTCTTTACCACTGGGTCACCTGGGAAGCCCTTTGGACACATAATCTGTATTATTCCCCCCCGCCCGCCCCCATACTGTGAGATTCTGATGGGATCACATTACTCAGTTTGCAGAAGTGGAGATCAGAATGCACTGACTTACCAGACCGAGCAAGATGGTGGGGTATGGAGAAAAAAGTGACGTTTCTCACTCACCTGAATAAGGACGTATTTTTTCTGCTTATGAAAGTAACATGCTTGGTCCTTACCAGGTGCCAGGCTCTGTGCTAGGCACTGGGAATATAACTGTGAGCAAAGCAGGTGTGGACTCGGCCCTTCTGCCCTTGGGCACTTGATGTGCTTATGGTGTCAACAGACGTGAAACATGCCCAGTACATGGGATGCACGTCACGAAAGGGGACACTTGGGATGCTCTGGGAGTGTGTGATAGAGGGGGGAGCCCAGCCCTCGAAGGACCTGAAAGAAGCTCAGGGTGTTTGGAGTTGCAGAGAAGGAGGGAGAGAGTGCCAGAAGATTGGGCTGGAAATGGACACAGGCCAGATCACACAGGGCCTGAAAACAGGTTCGAGGGTTTGAACTTGATCCTGAGGGCCACAGGGAGCCATTGAAGAGCTTTTAGCTTTCGGGAGGGGCATGCTTCATTTTGCCCTTCAGAAAGATCGTTCTGGCTCCATTGTGCATGCTGAGTCCTTCCCTTAGAACCAGGGCCTGTTCAGAGCCTCTGTGGTGATGTTGAAAGACAGCAAAGTGCAGCCAGGATCACAGGGCTGGGCAAAATGGGCTGGACTTTCCTTCCAGCCACTTTGGCTCGCTGTGCAAATGCTGAGGCTTCCTGGGGACAGCCTCAAGTCAATCGTTTTAGAATATTCAGTTTTAATTAACATTTACCAAGTGCCTAAAATTGGCCAGGCTGGATTATGTCATTTCATGCTCACAGTGACCTTATGAGGCACGCAGAAAAAAAAAAAAAGTCTCACTTGAGAGTTAAGTGGGGGAGAGCAAGAGGCAGACACCGACATTGCGGAGTCCCTTCTGCGTTCCAGGTGCAGGGCTTCGGGCAGTTAATCCGTCTGATCATCTAGGAGATAGGGACTGTGATTCTCATTTTAAGATAAGATGCTAACCTTGGAGGTGAAACAGTTCTTCCAAGAACACCAAGTGACTGGTACAACTGGGATTTCCCCCCACCCCCAATTACTGGGCTGCAAGTCAAGTTTATGGTGCGAGGTAGTTTCAGAAAACTTGACAGAAACTCTGCTCTTGCCAAGGAGAGTCAGCCCAGGCCCTGGGTGCTGCTTGTGGATGACACTGGGGACAACAGGGGCAGCTGCAGAGACCTGGGCTGGCAGACAGGGAGCTGAGCCCTCCATCTCCTGGGCCTGCCACTGCCTCCCACACCCTCCTGGAGCCCCCACAGGGATGGGCTCAGGGCTGCAGGAAGCAGGAGTCATGAGCTCCGATGTTCACAGGCTCACACACTCAGTCATCACATGACTTCTCTTGGGGTCAGCTTTTGGGAAGATACAGATGAACAGGGACAATTGTCAGGAAACAGCACAGTTTCATCAAAAGGGCCTGAGATTCACAGTCAGATCTCTGGGTTTAAATCCAGGTTCTGCTCTTTAGGAGCCACAGAGACTTTGCACTATACCAGGTCACCTGGAAGCACCTTCTTTCCCTGTGTGACCTTGAGCCAGCCTCTTTGTGTCTCCATGTCCTCGCCTATAATATGGAAATAATAGTACTTAGCTGACAGAATTGCTGTGTGGGTTAATGAAATAATACAGTGCAATGGCCTGGAATCGGCATGTTCTAAATCCTCAATAGATATGACCAGCTACTGACAAGACGTCACTTATGAGCCACATCTATAAGATGAGGGCATTAATGTCCTTGGTGGGAATTATTAATAAATGACTAAATGTGTACAGAGCACCCAGCCTAGTGATGACCAGCAGCCTGGTACATGCGAGGAGTCCTACCCTGTGTCTGCTTCCGTTTCCCTTTCTCTGGATCTGTGTAAGAGCAGTTGCTAGATGTCTTCACCAACTGCAAATATTTGCTGAAACATTTCCAGGCTGGTCCTTTGCTTTGTCAATCCTTCGGAGATCAGCTTAGACCGTGTGTGCTGCCTCCCGCCCTCTCCCTGCCTTCACCCTGGGCTGCTAGCAGGGCCATGAAATAATTCAATTATTCCTCTCCCCAGACAGCTGTGTCTCCATATTACTTTGCTTTGTCAGTTGCACGTGTCTTTTGAGCCGAGCTCCCCTGCCCTCATCACAGAGGATGATGAAGGGTGAGGTCCACTTAGGCTGTAATTGTGTTGCAGAGCCCTACTCCGTTGGAGAAGGGCATGGCAACCCACTCCCATATTCTTGCCTGGAGAAACACACGGACAGAGGAACCTGGTGGGTACAGTCCACAGGGTCGCAAAGAGTCAGACACGCCTGAAGTGACGGACCATGCACATCCTACTCCAAGTATTTTCAGGTCACTTCAGGAATGCTGAGGTTCTCAGAGCCGAGCTTGGAAGGAGGTGAGGGATGAGGGAACAGCCCATGGCCTTGGCATGCAGACCCCATCCATTCCCAAAGTTAATTATAGCGCTTCAGTCAGCATAGAGACTGTCCAGTCAGGGAGACTTGTATAGAAGGCAACTGATTTCTAAAGAAATCAAGCCTCAAATCAATATCTCTTTGGAGATAGTTCAGTTCAGTTCAGTTGCTCAGTCATGTCTGACTCTTTGTGACCCCATGAATTGCAGCTCGCCAGGCCTCCCTGTTCATCACCATCTCCCGGAGTTCACTCAGACTCACGTCCATCGAGTCCGTGATGCCATCCAGCCATCTCATCCTCTGTCGTCCCCTTCTCCTCCTGCCCCCAATCCTTCCCAGCATCAGAGTCTTTTCCAATGAGTCAACTCTTCGCATGAGGTGGCCAAAGTACTGGAGTTTCAGCTTTAGCATCATTCCTTCCAAAGAAATCCCAGGGCTGATCTCCTTCAGAATGGACTGGTTGGATCTCCTTGCAGTCCAAGGAACTCTCAAGAGTCTTCTCCAACACCACAGTTCAAAAGCATCAATTCTTCGGCGCTCAGCCTTCTTCACAGTCCAACTCTCACATCCATACATGACCACAAGAAAAACCATAGCCTTGACTAGACGGACCTTAGTGGGCAAAGTAATGTCTCTGCTTTTGAATATACTATCTAGGTTGGTCATAACTTTTCTTCCAAGGAGTAAGCATCTTTTAATTTCATGGCTCCAGTCACCATCTGCAGTGATTGGAGATAGTTACCTTCTATTAAAGTTATGTTTGAACCTGAATTTGACCTTGATGTCTTCTTTATTTTCCATACCATAAGAGTGGAATGTGATGACTGCTTTTGGATTTCATGTGGTTCTGGATTCTTCTAGCAGCTAAATCCCTCCCCTCCTACCCCTTTCTTTCCTTAATATTTATCAGCTACCTTCAGCAAATGTCTTGTTCCTTTCTTTCCTTATATTTTTCCATTGCATTTGGCCTTGGTTTTCCATTGTACCCACTCAAGGCATCCTTTCAAATTCTTTCTTAGCCACTAACTGAAAATTTTCTTTTTTTCCTTGGGTCAAAGTCTCAAGAAATGATTAAATTGATCCAGATTTTTTTTTTTTTTCTTTTTAAAGCTGGGCCACACAGTCTCTGGCTAGCTTGTAGACTATGGCTGATTCATGTTGAGGTTTGACAGAAAGCAACAAAATTTTGTAAAGCAATTATCCTTCAATAAAAAAAAAGAATAAATGCAGAGGTGGAAATGCTCAAGGCCACCAAGCACAGCTGGGATAGTGGATTGGGCTCTACAAGGCTTGGAAGGAGTGGATACTTCTGAATCTAAGGATGGTTCTGGCTTTTGGTCGTGTTTTCACTCTCTGACCCACATGAATACGGCAGGTCTAGAAAATGGTCAGGTAAAATAAAACATGGAACTTGGGTAGCAGGAATATGGAGGGAATCTCTTTTGGAAGGAAGTATGGGTGGGCAAATAAGGATACTGCTAAATTCAGTACAGTATCTGAGAGTGAAACTCTGAAGACTCAACATTTGATGGGCTGAATCAGCATCTCGAGACAGTAGGGACCCATCCTGAGAGATGACAAAATATCTGAGTCCAATCAAGGGAATGAGGCAGCAATCCCAGGAAGATGTGATTATGGGGAAGCAAACTGTAGTCTGATCAATTCTATTGAACCATGTTTGAAAATAGAACATTTTAACTAGCAGGGATGAAATAGCACGTGGTCGATCAGGGAGCAACAAGTGACAGACTCTCTTCTGCCCTGGCCAGGGGAGAAAGGCCAGTGCACAGGATGGCTGATATTAAGTGTGAGCCAGAGAGTCTAGCCAAGTAGACAGACCTTAGTTAGTTTCCCACACATATAAGCTAAATGATGCTTAAGGTAACTACAGAAGAGACTAGGGAAACCTCGGCGCTTGGGACAGTGGATTCGATCTGGACGAGGAGGTCAGAAAAAGGCTGCCTGAAGAAATGACCTTTGATTGGACATCTAAGTGCCATTTGGAGGTTTAAACAGGAAAATCTGGGTCTGGGAAAAGTGTTTACGACATTTGCAAATGCCTCGGCATTTCTTGCTGTGCTCTAGATGTATGTGTCCATCACTTTTCTGCTTTAGGTCTTTGCTGTTTCTTCTGTCTAGAAAACCCTCTCTTCAGATAATCTGATGGCTCACTCTTTGCTCAAGTATCACGTCTTCCACAGTGGGGGCAGGAGAGGGTGAGATGGATTGAGCGAGTAGCATTGAAATGCACACATTGACATATGTAAGATAGATAGCTAGTGGGAAGTTGCTGTATAACACAGGGAGTTCAACCTGGGGCTCTGGACAAACATGTTGATATATGGCAGAAGCCAACACAAAATTGTGAAGCAATTATCCTCCAATTAAAAATAAATAAATTAAAAAAAATTTCATCTGTTCAGCAGTGCCTTTCCTGGCTTTCTTACTAGTTCAGCATCCCTGGACATTTGTCATTCCATTTCCCTGCATTGTGTTTCTTCATCGCACTTATTTATCCCATTCTTTTAAAAAAAATTAATTAAGTAGCTAATTTATCCTGGCTGCATCAGGTCTTACTTGCTATATGTGGGATCTCTTTTTGTTTGTTTAGGCGCAGAGACTCTCTAGTTACGGTGTGAGAGCTTAGATACTCCGCAGTATGTGGGATCTTAGTTCCCTGACCAGGGATGGAACTTGTGTCCTCTACATTGCAAGGGGAATTTTTAACCATTGGACCACCTTGGAAACCCCTCATTCTTTAATGTTATATAGAGATTTGTCTACCATCTGTCTTCCTTCACTAGAATATGTTTCATGAGGGCAGCGATTTTCACCTCTTTGGGTCACCAGTGTATATCAACCCCACTGTCCAATATATAGTTTTCCTCAGTGAATATAATGATTGAATTAAAAGGTACATATAGGAATAGAAGGGAGAAAAGTGTGGCTGGATTTTAAAGAACTGGTGGATGGTAAGAGAAAAGATAAGAGGAAGGTGGAGGCCAGGACACTGTTGGATTATATGGACTCTGTTCAAGAGTTTCATCTTCCTTCTAGAGATAATGGAAAGTCACTGAAGGTTTGAAGAGTGGGAGTTTTGTGATGAAATTTTCATTTTAAAAGAATTTTCTGGGTTTTATGGTATGAATAGCTTGTTGGGGGTAGGGGAATGCAGAGGGATGTAGGCCAGTTAGAAGGCTATTGTATTCCAGGCTGGAGATTAAGTGCCTTGGACTGGGCTGGTGACAGTGGAAAGAAGCAGATGAATTTAAATGATGCGTATGAGGTAGAATTGGCAGGGTATGGAAATGGATTTGAACATACAGGGTAGGAAAATGCCCTGGAAGGAGAAATGGCAACCCCCTCCAGCATTCTTGCCTGGAAAGTTACAGGGACAGAGGAGCCTGGTGGGTTACAGTCCATGGGGCTACAAAGAATCAGACATGACTGAGCACACACGCCATAGAGGGTGGAAGGGGGAAGAGGTCAAGGAGCATTCCGAAGTTTCTGATTTTTGAAATTAATGGATGAGGGTCTTTGAATGAAAATGGAATTTTTTAGAGTAGAAGTGTTCAGTTGCTCAGTTGTGTCCAACACTTTGCAACCCCATGGACTGCAGCACGCCAGGCCTCCCTGTCCGTCACCAATTTCCGGAGCCTACTCAAACTCATGTACATCAAGTTGGTGATGCCATCCAACCATCTCATCCTTTGTCATCCCCTTCTCCTCCTGCCTTCAATCTTTCCCAGCATCAGGGCCTTTTCAAATGAGTCTGTTCTTCGCATCAGATGGCCAAAGTATTGGAGTTTCAGCTTCAGCATCAGTCCTTCCAATGAATATTTGGGACTGATTTCCTTTAGGATGGACTGGTTGGATCTCCTTGCAGTCCAAGGGACTCTCAAGAGTCTTCTCCAACATCACAGTTTAAAAGCATCAATTCTTTGGTGCTCAGCTTTCTTTTTAGTCCAATTTTCACATCCATACACGACTACAGGAAAAGCCATAGCTTTGACTAGACAGACCTTTGTTGGCAAAGTAATGTCTTTGCTTTTTAGCATGCTGTCTAGGTTGGTCATAGCTTTTCTTCCAAGGAGCAAGAGTCTTTTAATTTCATGGCTGCAGTGCAGTCATCATCTGCGGTGATTTTGGAATCCAAAAAAGTAAAGTCGGTCACTGATTCCATTGTTTCCCCATCTATTTGCCATGAAGTGGTGGGGCTGGATGCCATGATCTTAGTTTTTTGAATGTTGAGTNCCAAGGAGCAAGAGTCTTTTAATTTCATGGCTGCAGTGCAGTCATCATCTGCGGTGATTTTGGAATCCAAAAAAGTAAAGTCGGTCACTGATTCCATTGTTTCCCCATCTATTTGCCATGAAGTGGTGGGGCTGGATGCCATGATCTTAGTTTTTTGAATGTTGAGTTTTAAGACAACTTTTTAACTCTCATTTTTCACTTTCATCAAGACGCTTTTTGGTTCCTCACTTTCTGCCATAAGGGTGGTGTCATCTGCATATCTAAGATTATTGATATTTCTCCTGGCAATCTTGATTCCAGTTTGTGCTTCATCCAGGCCAGCATTTCGCATGATGTACTCTGCATATAAATTAAATAAGCAGGGTGATATTATGCAGCCTTGATGTACTCCTTTCCCAATTTGGAAACAGTCTGTTCTTCCATGTCCAGTTCTAACTGTTGCTTCCTGACCTGCATACAGATTTCTCAGGAGGCAGGTGAGGAGGTCTGGTATTCACATCTCTTTAAACCCATCTTTGCATGAAATGTTCCCTTGGTATCTCTAATTTTCTTGAAGAGATCTCTAGTCTTTCCCATTCTGTTTTTCCCTCTATTTCTTTGCATTGATCACTGAGGAAGGCTTTCTTATCTCTCCTTGCTAGTCTTTGGAACTCTTTCCTTTTCTTCTTTGCCTTTAGCTTCTCTTCTTTTCTCAGCTATTTGTAAGGCCTTGCCAGACAATCATTTTGGTTTTTTTGCATTTCTTTTTCTTGGGGATGGTCTTGATTCCTGCCTCCTGTACAATGTCATGAACCTCCATCCATAGTTCTTCAGGCACTCTGTGTATCAGATCTAATCCCTTGAATCTATTTGTAACTTCCACTGTATAATCATAAGGGATCTCATTTAGGTTGAGTGGTTTTCTCCACTTTCTTCAATTTCAGTCTGAATTTGGCAATGAGGAGTTCATGATCTGAGCCACAATCAGCTCCTGGTCTTGTTTTTGCTGACTGTATAGATCTTCTCTATCTTTAGATGCAAAGAACATAATCAGTCTGATTTCAGTATTGACCATCTGGTGATGTCCATGTGTAGAGTCATCTCTTGTGTTGTTGGAAGAGGGTGTTTGCTATGACCAGTGCGTTCTGTTGGCAAAACTCTGTTATCCTTTGCCCTGCCTCATTTTGTATTCCAAAGCCAAATTTGCCTGTTACTCTAGGTATCTCTTGACTTCCTACTTTTGCATTCCAGTCCCCTATAATGAAAAGGACATCTTTTTTGGGTGTTAGTTCTAGAAGGTCTTGTAGGTCATCATAGAACTATTTAGCTTCAGCTTCTTCAGCATTACTGGTTGGGGCATAGACTTGGATTACTGTGATATTGAATGGTTTGCCTTGGAAATGAACAGAAATCATTCTGTCATTTTTGAGATTGCACCCAAGTACTGCATTTTGGGCTCTTGTGTTGACTATGAGGGCTACTCCATTTCTTCTAAGGGAATCTTGCCCACAGCAGTAGATATAATGGTGATCTGAGTTAAATTCACCCATTCCAGTCCATTTTAGTTCACTGATTCCTAAAATGTTGAGGTTCACTCTTGCCATCTCCTTTTTAAAAAATTAATTTATTTCATTTTTTAAGTGGGCCCCATTTTATTTTTATTTTTAAATATAAATATATTTATATTAATTGGAGGCTAATTACTTTACATTATTGTATTGGTTTTGCCATACATTGACATGAATCTGCCACGGGTGGACATGTGTTCCCCATCCTGAACCCCCTGCCCACCTCTCTCCCCATGCCATCCTGCTGGGTCATCCCAGTGCACCAGCCCCGAGCATCCTGTATCATGCATTGAACCTGGACTGGCGATTTGTTTCACATGTGATAATATACATGTTTCAGTGCCATTCTCCCAAATCATCCCACCCTCGCCCTCTCCCACAGTGTCCAAAAGACTGTTCTATATATCTGTGTCTCTTTTGCTGTCTTGCATACAGGGTTATCGTTACCATCTTTGTAAATTCCATATATATGCATTATTATACTGTATTGGTGTTTTTCTTTCTGGCTTACTTCTGAGTTCAGGCTCTACTACAAAGCCACAGTCATCAAGACAGTATGGTACTGGCACAAAGACAGAAATATAGATCAACGGAACAAAATAGAAAGCCCAGAGACAAATCCATGCACCTATGGACACCTTATCTTTGACAAAGGAGGCAAAAATATACAATGGAAAAAAGACAATCTTTAACAAGTGGTGCTGGGAAAACTGGTCAACCACTTGTAGAAGAATGAAACTAGATCACTTTCTAACACCACACACAAAAATAAACTCAAAATGGATTAAAGATCTAAACGTAAGACCAGAAACTATAAAACTCCTAGAGGAGAACATAGGCAAAACACTTTCCGACATAAATCACAGCAGGATCCTCTATGATCCACCTCCCAGAATACTGGAAATAAAAGCAAAAATAAACAAATGGGATCTAATTAAAATTAAAAGCTTCTGCACAACAAAGGAAACTATAAGCAAGGTAAAAAGACAGCCTTCTGAATGGGAGAAAACAATAGCAAATGAAGCAACTGACAAACAACTAATCTCAAAAATATACAAGCAACTCATGCAGCTCAATTCCAGAAAAATAAACGACCCAATCAAAAAATGGGCCAAAGAACTAAACAGACATTTCTCCAAAGAAGACATACGGATGGCTAACAAACACATGAAAAGATGCTCAACATCACTCATTATCAGAGAAAGGCAAATCAAAACCACAATGAGGAACCATTCCATGCCAGTCAGAATGGCTGCTATCCAAAAATCTACAAGCAATAAATGTTGAGGAGGGTGTGGAGAAAAGGGAACCCTCTTACACTGTTGGTAGGAATGCAAACTAGTACAGCCACTATGGAGAACAGTGTGGAGATTCCTTAAAAAACTGGAAATAGAACTGCCATATGACCCAGCAATCCCACTGTTGGGCATACACACCAAGGAAACCAGAATTTAAAGAGACATGTGTCCCCTAATGTTCATCACAGCACTGTTTATAATACCAAGACGTGGAAGCAAACTAGATGTCCATCAGCAGACGAATGGATAAGAAAGCTGTGGTACATATACACAATGGAGTATTACTCAGCCATTAAAAAGAATACATTTGAATCAGTTTTAATGAAGTGAATGAAACTGGAGCCTATTATACGGAGTGAAGTTCACCATCTCCTTTTTGACCACTTCCAATTTACCGTGATTCATGGACCTAACATTCCAGGTTTTTATGCAGCATTCTTTATAGCATTGGACCTTATTTCCATCACCAGTCACATCCACAACTGGGTGTTGTTTTTCATTTTCACCTCTTCATTCTTTCTGGAGTTATTTCTCCAGTAGCATATTGGGCACCTACCGACCTGGGGAGTTCATCTTTCAGTGTCCTACCTTTTTGCCTTTTCATACTTTTCATGGTGTTCTCAAGGCAAGAATACTGAAGTGGTTTGCTGTTCCCTTCTCCAGTGGACCAGGTTTTGTCAGAACTCTCCACCATGACCTGTGTGTCTTGGGCAGCCCTACACGGACGACATGGCTCATAGTTTAACTGAGGTGGAGAAGGCAGTGGTCCATGTGATCAGGTTGATTAGTTTTCAAACTAATCAAATTAGTTTTGTTCTTTTCATTCTGTCTGCCCTCTGAGGTAGAAGGATAGGAGGCTTATGGAAGCTTCCTGATGGGAGAGACTGACTGAAGGGGAAGCTGGGTCTTGTTCTGATGGGTGGGGCCATGCTCAGTAAATCTTGGATCCAATTTTCTGTTGATGGGCGGGGCTATGTTCCCTCCCTGTTGTTTGACCTGAGGCCAAACTATGGTGGAGGTAATGGAGATAATGGCGACCTCCTTCAAAAGGTCCCACGCATGCACCATCACACTCAGTGCATCCAGCCCTGCAGCAGGCCACCGCTGGCCCAGGCCTCTGCTGGAGACTCCTGGATACTCACAGCGAAGTCTGGGTCAGTCTCTTGTGGGGTCTCTGCTCCTTTCTCCTGGGTCCTGGTGCACAAGGTTCTGTTTGTGCCCTCCTAGAGTCTGTTTCCCAGTCCTGTGTAAGTTCTGGTGGCTCTATGGTGGGGTTAATGGCAACCTCCTCCAAGAGGGCTTATGCCATACCCGGGTCTACTGCACCCAGAGCCCCTACCCCTGTGGCAGGCTGCTGCTGACCCGTACCTCTGCAGGAGACAGTCAAACACTCAAAGGCAAATCTGTCTCAGACTCTCTGGGGTCTCCTGATGCACACAAGTTTCTGTTTGAGCCCTCCAAGTGTCTCTGGTGGTCCTAACTTATATGCAGAGTACATCATGAGAAACCCTGGACTGAAAGAAACACAAGCCTGAATCAAGATTCAGTTCAGTTCAGTCGCTCAGTTGTGTCCGACTCTTTGCGACCCCGTGGACTGTGAACTACTATGCTTCTCCGTCCGTGGGATTCTCCAGGCAAGAATACTGGAGTGGATTGCCATTTCCTTCTCCAGGGAATCTTCCCGACCCAGGGATCGAACCCGGGTCTCCCGCATTAGAGGCAGACGCTTTAACCTCTGAGCCATCAGATTGC
>SJYT01060757.1:447076-500271 GCA_006410635.1 Cephalophus harveyi
GGAGCTGACTGTGGCTCAGATCATGAACTCCTTATTGCCAAATTCAGACTCAAATTGAAGAAAGTAGGGAAAACCACTAGACCATTCAGGTATGACCTAAATCAAATCCCTTATGATTATACAGTGGAAGTGAGGAATAGATTTAAGGGCCTAGATCTGATAGATAGAGTGCCTGAAGAACTATGGAATGAGGTTCGTGACATTGTACGGGAGACAGGGATCAAGACCATCCCCATGGAAAAGAAATGCAAAAAAGCAAAATGGCTGTCTGGGGAGGCCTTACAAATAGCTGTGAAAAGAAGAGAGGCGAAAAGCAAAGGAGAAAAGGAAAGATATAAGCACCTGAATGCAGAGTTCCAAAGAATAGCAAGAAGAGATAAGAAAGCCTTCTTCAGTGATCAATGCAAAGAAATAGAGGAAAACAACAGAATGGGAAAGACTAGAGATAATTTCAAGAAAATTAGAGATACCAAGGGAACATTTCATGCAAGGATGGACTCGATAAAGGACAGAAATGGTATGGACCTAACAGAAGCAGAAGGTATTAAGAAGAGGTGGCAAGAATACATGGAAGAACTGTACAAAAAAGATCTTTATAGCCCAGATAATCACGATGGTGTGATCACTCACCTAGAGCCAGACATCCTGGAGTGGGAAGTCCAGTGGGCTTTAGGAAACATCACTAAAAACAAAGCTAGTGGAGGTGATGAAATTCCAGTTGAGCTATTTCAAATCCTGGAAGATGATGCTGTGAAAGTGCTGCACTCAATCTGCCAGCAAATTAGGAAAACCCAGCCGTGCCACAGGACTGGAAAGGGTCAGTTTTCATTCCAATCCCTAAGAAAGACAATGTCAAAGAATGCTCAAACTACTGCACAATTGCATTCATCTCACACGCTAGTGAAGTAATGATCAAAATCCTCCAAGCCAGGCTACAGTAATATGTGAACCATGAACTTCCAGATGTTCAAGCTGGCTTTAGAAAAGGCAAGAGGAACAGAGATCAAATTGCCAACATCCGTTGAATCATGGAAAAAGCAAGAGAGTTCCAGAAAAACATCTACTTCTGCTTTATTGACTATGCCAAAGCCTTTGACTGTGTGGATCACAATAAACTGTGGAAAATTCTGAAAGAGATGGGAATACCAGACCACCTAACCTGCCTCTTGAGAAACCTGTATGCAGGTCAGGAAGCAACAGTTAGAACTGGACACAGACCAACAGACTGGTTCTAAATAGGAAAAGGAGTACGTCAAGGCTGTATATTGTCACCCTACTTATTTAACTTATATGCAGAGTACATCATGAGAAACGCTAGGCTGGAAGAAGTACAAGCTGGAATCAAGATTGCTGGGAGAAATATTAACAACCTCAGATATGCAGATGACACCACCCTTAAGCAGAAAGTGAAGAGGAACTAAAGGGCCTCTTGATGAAAGTGAAAGAGGAGAGGGAAAAAGGTGGCTCAAAGATCAACATTGAGAAAACTAAGATAATGGCATCCAGTCTCATCACTTCGTGGCGAATAGATGGAGAAACAGTGGAAACAGTAGCTGAGCTTATTTTTCTGGGCTCCAAAATCACTGCAGATGGTGATTGCAGCCATCAAATTAAAAGACACTTTCTCCTTGGAAGGAAAGTTATGGCTAACCTAGACAGCCTATTAAAAAGCAGAGATATCACTTTGTCAACAAAGGTCCGTCTAATCAGGGCTATGGTTTTTCCATTGGTCAGGTATGGATGTGAGAGTTGGACTGTGAAGAAGGCTGAGCGCCGAAGAATTGATGCTTTCGAACTGTGGTGTTGAAGAAGACTCTTGAGAGTCCCTTGGACTGCAAGGAGATCCAACCAGTCCTAGAGGAAATCAATCCTGAATATTCATTGGAAGGATTGATGCTGAAGCTGAAGTTCCAATACTTTGGCCACCTGATACGAATAACTGACTCATTGGAAAGGACGCTGATGCTGGGCAAGATTGAAGGCAGTAGGAGAAAAGGACAACAGAGGATGGGATGAGATGGTTGGATGGGATCACTGACTTGATGGACATGAGTTTGAGTAGGCTCTGGGAGTTGGTAATGGATAGGAAAGCCTGGTGAGCTGCAGTCCATGGGGTCTCAAAAAGTTGGACACGACTGAGGGACTGAACTGAACTGAATGGTGTATCTTGTCATCTGAGGTAGATAAGTCTTTTTAACAGTCTCCATCTTTCATTCAATAAAATTATTTTTAGTACCAATTATGAAATAAAACCAGTAATAATAGCAATAACAATAGCTGGAAAAGAGACTCAGTAAAAATTACCTTGTATTGAGCTTCATATCATTATACCAGTGTAAAAGTAAAATACGTCAAATATTACAGTACAAAAGCTTTAAGAAGTAATGGATTAATGCTTTTAAATTATATTAGCATATTTTGAAAAAAAGGGGGAAATTTAGGCCTACTTATTGGTCTGTGGCAATAACAAAGGATAACATTACAATTTCTGTTTTCCGGATTCACTTTTTTGTTTTAAAATAGGCAGCAATTTAAAAAGAATTCACTTCAGTGTTAAAATAGTGGAAACATGATCCAAATTCGATAAAATAGTTCCTGAGCTAAAATTTGTACTTTCCAAACAAAAGATAGTACCCTTGCAGTTTGCATTCTGCTTTCACTGCTTTAAAAATTTATACAGGAATAAAAATTCCATGTGGTCGTATAGAAAGATAGAACGGAAGTAACTCAAGTTCAGTTTCTTTGTTTTCCAAAGTCTATCTTTACCTTCACTGTGATATCGTTGTTTATTTAGTAGCTTCTGTTTAAACACAGGAATATGTAGTATTTTGGGAGTGTGCCTGAAGTGGGTTTGAGTGATTCTGAACGTTGGAATACTCTGGAAATAAACCTGTACCTGAGGTCCCCTGTGTGGAGGCCAGAGCTATGGATTGCCATGCATGAAGAATGCAGTGTTCATTAAAGGATGAATAATAAAAAGATTATCTGAGTATATATTGTATGTGTATTAAATGCATATGTTAAAACTCAAGGTAACCATGGCAGTTGTTAGCATTTGACCACCAAAAGAATTTTTCAGGGAAGAGTCTTTTTATCACTGCAATGTTTAGAATTGTCAGTTCCTGTTGATAATAAAAAGAGAGAGACTTGTAGTTGGCTTTATTACTATTTCGAGCATCTGTACAGACAACACTGCCCTGCTCAAGGTACCCACTGGCAGGAGGAGTGAGCCCAGAGCCCGCGTGGGTGGGGGGACAAGGTTTGGGAGTGGGCAGGTGGTGTGATCCACTGGATTTGAAGGGACACAAAGGCTGTTTAGGGTGAGAACTCTCCTCTAAGAGGTCTTACTGGGAGTCTTAGGTGGCGGCTACCTTTATCCCATGTCTTCTGTGGTCTCTACAAATAAATGAGGGGGTTCCCAGGGCAGGGACAGCGGTCATTGGTTCTCTTGCTGAAGCCTTGAATTTGCTGATTTTTTTTTCCTGTCTCCCTGTTTCCATCTCATTGCTTTCCCTACACGTTCGTCTGTCCTCCCTATTTCTCTCTGGCCATCTCTCTGATTGTCATCCTTCACCGCCTCTGTGTCTCTCCCCTTGGCAGCCTCTCCTGTCTCTCTCATGCTCGTTCTCAGCCTCTCTGCTCTGTCTCTCTTGTTTCTTCGCGTGTCTTGGCTCTCTGGGCAGGACACGGGGCTTTAGTTTCTCTACTAGAGAGCTAAGGGAAGTGAGGGGGCCTGCTGCTGCTGCTGCTGCTAAGTCGCTTCAGTCGTGTCTGACTCTGTGCGACCCCATAGACGGCAGCCCACCAGGCTCCCCCGTCCCTGGGATTCTCCAGGCAAGAACGCTGGAGTGGGTTGCCATGTCCTTCTCCAGTGCATGAAAGTGAAAAGTGAAAGGGAAGTCGCTCAGTCATGTCTGACTCTAGCGATCCCATGGACTGCAGCCTACCAGGCTCCTCTGTCCATGGGATTTTCCAGGCAAAAGTTTTTTTATGTCTCAGTAAAAAGAACCTCAAGCAAAAGCCATCATCTTTGACTTTTGTTGGGAAATCCTCCTCCTCTTGCCCAGCCCCATGCCTTGGGGTGGGGGGCGTCTTTAAAAATCAGAGCGCCTGGCCTCTGGAAATGTCAGCCCTCTCACCCATCTCAGGGCTGGAGTGGGGTTGGTGGCTTTTAGAAGCTGCAGCCCCTGTGGACAGGCAGGGGACAGGCCTGGGGTAGACATGGGTGAAGGCATGGTGTATCTGTAGAGTCTGGGCCTTGGTGGGAGTCTCTGAGCGGTGCCTTTGGTGGTCCTATCTTTGATGGACCATGCTCCCTCCTTCTGGCTTGGCCTGGGGAGGGGAGGAGTGCTAACTTTCCAGGTGGGACCCTCCCCAGCTCTGGTTTCCTGAGTAGGGCTCCTGCCCCAGGCGAGATGGCTGAAGAAACGGACTCAGCCTCCTCCCCGCTCTCTTCCCCACTCCCTCCTCCTGGCCCAGGCGTCCTGTCCACAGGCTGTGGGGATTGTCTGCCTCTCTCTCCAGAGTGCACCTCCCCACTCCCCGATTTGTCCTGCCCCTTCTTTGCGCTGCCTGCTCCGGCTTCCCACCAGCTGCCCCTTGGCTTTTGCTAGAGGTTCTTTTTACTGAGACATAAGAAGACTTAGATCCCAGGGGAGAGGGCAGTGGAAACCAGAATCATGGATCGTTCGGGTCCCTGGATGCCTGGGGAGGTGCATCTCACAAACAGATGAGGCTCCTGGGGGTGGTGGAGGCTGTCCATGCCCACTGCATGCTGGGAGACAGAGACTTGGCCACATGTGATGAGCACCTGAGTTCTAAGAGGAGGGCCTGCCTAAGGTGGTGTGGGCACCCAAGACTGGGGCTGCTTGACCAAAGCCCCTGCCCTGTGAGAGCCCTGCACGTGGAGGCCTGGACAGCGCATGTCATCTCTGACCCTGTCTCTGTTGCTTCACATGTGCCTGTGCCCCGTGGAACCCACAGTGAGAATGCCTTCACCCTGTCACCCACACCTGCAGGGGAGACTTGCATGCCCCTGCCTGCCTCCTTTGGAATGCCAGGTCTATGCTGGGAGACACAGGACTCTGAGGAGGTACAGCAGCTCTCTGAGCTGGCGGAGAGGGGCCCCTCGCTTTGGCTGAGGGTTATCTCACCGTTTGTGGAAGATTGGGCTTGCCAACCTTGAAGGTTCCTGCCAATTCTGAGAACCCACCGTCCTAGGACTGTTTACCCTCTGCATTCAGCCAGAAGTTCTTCCTCCACCCCTTTGTTGTCTCTGTTCATCTTTGAAGACTGGGAAGCAAAACGCTTAGTTCTTGTGTGCGTGGGGGCAAGTGTTTCCTCCTTCAGTGTCCCTTCGTGCCTGGGAAGCCTTTCCTAGTCAGCCATGGCAGCTGATTTTTTTGAATATGGGTAAATCAAAGGCAGTTTGGGTGGAAGACAAAAGTGGACTCTGGTGTGTATTCAGCCAGTTAGCAAAATGCCCAGCAGTCTTTCTCAGCTTTTCTCAAACGATCTTGTACTTGTGCATCCAACAAATACTTTTGCTTGGAGATTACTTTTCATTCATTCAATGTGATACATTATTGAGTGTCTACTTGGCCAGCTGCTAGGCTGGCTGCTGATCACCCAGCCTGCTCAAGACCAGACATAGAACCCACCCATTCGGCACTTGGTATCTAAGAAGAGACGGGCCTTCTTGTCAGTAGGAATTCTGGTCCTACTGAGAAATAGCAGGCAGCTCTCCTAGAGGAGAGAAAGATAGGTCTATGTTTCAATCACGGATCAATAAGCACAAGAATCAGAAGTCTGTTCAAGCTAGCTTGGCCACAGAGGTTGTTGGAAGGGACTCTGAAATGTGGGCTACACAGTCAGGCCCTGTGGGTCCTGGAAAATCACCAAGCAGCCATCTGGCCCTTGGATGCTCTCTACAGTTACATGATCCTGCTTCTACAAGGGCCATCAGAACTGCCCCTGAGTTGTGACCTCAGGTGATTAAATCTTTAAGCCTTTCCAGCTTGGCTTCCTATACTGTCAAGGGTCCAGCAGGACACAGATGGCCTGCTTGAAAGGGGTGGTCAAAGAGAGCTTAGGGCAGAGATTACCTGCCAATGCAGGGTTCAGGGAAACTAACAAGGGACCATCAAGCACCCTGTGGCTGGCATGCTAGAAAATCATTTCCTCTGGTAGGTCAGAAGGGGCAAGGGGAGGGAGTGTGTCCCTGAGCCTGGCAAAGTCTGTGGCAGTGGGAGGAGGCCTGCCTGACAAGAGCCATGGCCTTCGGTGGAGGAATTCAGCCACTGCCAAACCATAGCCTGGAAGAGAGGGAGCTGTGGAAATAAAGCCCTCTATCTTTCTCTCCATCCACTCTTCTATCTCCTGCTGGTGTTGGCCAGAGCAGGCTAGAATGCAGGAGGTCTGGGAGGCCAGTAAATACAATGCAGACAGAGGTCAGCCTCTCAGGACACACAGCAGGGCAGAGGACGGAGAGTGGATCTGGAGGGGCAAATGGAGAATATCCATGGCTTAGTCAGTTCAGTTCAGTCGCTCAGTCATGTCCGACTCTTTGCGGCCCCATGAACTGCAGCACGCCAGGCTTCCCTGTCCGTCACCAACTCCTGGAGTCCACCCAAACCCATGTCCATTGAGTCGATGATGCCATCCAACCATCTCATCCTCTGTTGTCCCCTTCTCCTCCTGCCCTCAATCTTTCCCAGCATCAGAGTCTTTTCAAATGAGTCAGCTCTTTGCATCAGGTGGCCAAAGTATTAGAGTTTCAGCTTCAACATCAATCCTTCCACTTCCACTTATTTACCTACATGGAGTGGTCTCTCCATATCACTTTCAAATGCCCAAGAAACAGAATCAGGCTGATCAGCTTAGACTGAGGTAAAGGTAGAAGGCGCTTCTGACAGATGTACACCATCATCCTCATGTCCAGGTTGAACAAACTAAGGTTGATAGAGGGGAAGATGCAGGCCCAAAGCAGCACAGATGATGAGTGGCCATGCCAGTGAGTTCAAGGCAGCTGCCCTCCCTAGATATTCTCTTGGCAATATTCCTGGCCTCAGCTTAGGGATGCACTTTCTGCATTTCCCCCTCATGTGTTCCCAACAGGCACTGTATTCAGGTGTCACTTTAAAGATCATCAAGAGTTGGGTATGGCTGTGCTTGTGCGCCTCAAACTATGTTCCACCTGATGAACGGATAAAGATGTATATATCTATAATGGAATATTAGTCAGCCATAAAAAAGAATGAAATCTTTTGTCATTTGCAACAACCCGGATGGACTTGGATAGTATCATGCTTAGTGAAAGAAGGCAGACAAGGACAAACACTGTGTTGTCACTTACCTGTAGAATCTAAAAAAATTAAAATGAAGGACTGTAACAAAACAGAAAGACTCATGGATATAGAGAACAAACTAGTGGTTACCAGTGAGGAGAGAAAAAGGAGGAGGAGCAAAATAGGGATATAGGATTAAGAGCTACAAACCACTATATATAAAAAATAAATAAACTGCGAGGATATAATGTACAGCACAAGGAAATATCACTAATGTTTTATAATAACAGGCTTCCCTGGTGGCTCAGAGGGTAAAGCGTCTGCCTACAATGCAGGAGAGCTGGGTTCGACCCCTGGGTCAGGAAGATCCCCTGGAGAAGGAAATGGCAACTCACTCCAGTACTCTTGCCTGGAGAATCCCATGAACGGAGAAGCCTGGTAGGCTACAGTCCATGGGGTCCCAAAGAGTCATACACAACTGAGCGACTTTTCTTTCACTTCACTTTATAACAACTTTAAGAGGAATATAATCTATAAAAATATTGAATCACTATGTCATCACTTAAATCTAAAAAAGTAGTATAAATCAATGATATTTTAATAAAAAATTTACACCTAAAACCAAACAAACCAAAAAAACCCAGAGTGTGTTCCATCTAAGAACACTGCTCCAGACCCACTCTGCAATGTCTGGTCCAGCATCCCAGACTCCCATGATGCTCTTCTCCACCTGCATCTGACTCCAGCGTCATCTGTGCTAGGCTTGCCTGGAGGGGTTTTGGACAACATGGAGTCCTCATAACATGTCACTATACCTCCATGAGTGTCAGGGCCTGACTTCACAGGGCCTTTGCTCTTGATGTAGGCCTGAGCTGTGCTTTTGACTTTGCTGTGCCTGGAGTGGCATTGACAGCTTGAAGAGAATAACCTCCTTTCCAACACAGGTCAGAGGGGCTCCAAGAGGCCCCAGAGTAGGATTGTACTCATGCCATCTGAGAGACTTGTAAGTGCTTTCCTTTCTGGGAATCCTCAAAAAAAAAAAAAAAAAAAAAAAAAGAAGGGGTTCCTTGTGGTTGCATATTAAACTCTTCTGGCTGGGAAAATCAGCCAAGTGTCTCACTAACTAACCCCCTTTCTGTATCGTTGAAGCTTATTTGTTTAGTGAGAGCAGAGTAGTCACCTGTTGTCCAGTTGCTCAGTCGCGTCCAGCTCTCTGTGACTCTATGGACTACAGTTCACCAGGCTTCCCTGTCCATCACCAGCTCCTGGAGCTTGCTTAAACTCATGTCCATTGAGTTGATAATGCCATGCACCCATCTCATCCTCTGTCACTCCCTTCTCCTCCCGCCTTCCATCTTTCCCAGCATCAGGGTCTTTTCCAATGAGTCAGCTCTTTGCCTCAGGTGGCCAGAGTATTGGAGCTTCAGCTTCAGCATCAGCCCTTCCAGTGAATATTCAGGGCTGATTTCCTTAAGGATTGACTGGCTTGATCTCCTTGCTGTCCAAGGGACTCTCGAGAGTCTTCTCCAGCACCACAATTCGAAAGCATCCTTTCTTCGGTGCTCAGCCTTCTTTATGGTCCAGCTCTCACATTTGTACATGACTACTGGAAAAACCATAGCTTTGACTATACTATCTGTTGGCACAGTGATGTCTCCGTTGTGTTCAGAGGCCAGTGAAAACTCTGTTGTCAAGGGCAAGGAACAGTGAGAGGAAGCTTCTCAGGGGTGCAGCAACCATTCTGAGGCACTGGTTGAATGGAGTGAGTGCCAGCTGGGAGGAACAGGATTCCGGTCAGGTTGGTGGACTGGGTCAACATCTGAGTGGGCTGGGGTGCCTACTGTGAGGATCTAAGTGTCAGCCAGTTGTATGGACTGGAATGCCATCTGTGTGCATTGGGGTGCCAGCCAGGTGTGGACAGGATTACCAGCCAGCTGTGTAAACACAGGTGCTCACTATGTGGACTGGGATGCCAGGCAGCTGTGTGGACTGGGGGTCAGCTGTGAGAACAGGGGTGCCAGCACAGGACAGGAGAGACTGGACGGTGTCTCAGCTGCCTGCTTACTGCCTGTGCTGCTGTTTATGGCCCTGATGGTCTCCTTAAGCAATTTCAATAAATCAAGGTCATTGAATCAAACAGTCTTTACCCAGCGACTTTGTTGCAGAATTGGAGATGTGTTTCTCTGGTGTGAAGAAAAGAAAATGTCCTTAAGAATAATAAAACCATCACTAGGAATGGGCCGGAACTTTTGGAATGATATTTTAAAGGGAAAGAATTTGCCAAGAGGTTTATTTGCTCATATTTGTTGAATGCCTACTATGTGCTAGACATTGTGTAAATAATCATACTTAAAATAGATGACCAAGGGTCAAGATAACCTGGGGTTGTTTGTGTACTTACTACCTGCTGAAGTGAATACTCCAAGGCTAAGGCCAGAAGCGTGGGGAAGGCTCTGCTTTGCCCTTTCTTCTCATGGGAAACAGTCTTCACCCCTAATCCACAGGGGCCCAGACTGCAAGGCAGGTGAAGGACCACAGTAGGTATTAATACAGTGATTTCAGACCAGAGCCAGGGGGTTCTTCGAGGTGCTGGTTGTAAGGGCTGTGGCTCCATGGGGATCACACGGAGCGGATCTGTGTGTGTGTGTGTGTGTGTGCGTGTGCACGCGCTCAGTCATATCTGACTCTTTGTGGCCCCATAGACTGTAGCACACCAGGCTCTTCTGTCCTTGGAATTTTCCAGGCAAGAATACCAGAGTAGGTGACATTTCTTACTCCAGGGAATCTTCCCAACCTAGGGACTGAACCAGTGTCTCTTGCATCTCCTGTATAGGCAATAGCATTCTTTACCACTAGGGCCAACTGGGAAGCCTTGAACAGTTTGCAAAAGGAGGCTGTTTTCTGACTTATCTAGCTAGTCAGCTTGATCACTTCCACACTTTATTTTTATATCATTCCTGCCCCTTTAAATTACTTTAAATTGAAATACAATTTTTTACAATATTGTATTAGTTTCAGGGATACAGTAAAGTCAGATATACATTGGTTCAAATGGTAAAAAAAAATCTGCCTGTAATGCAGGAGACTTGGGTTCAATCCCTGGATCGGAAAGATCCCCTGGAGAAGGGAATGGTGACTTCCTCCAGTATTCGTGCACGGAGAATTCCGTGGACAAAGGAGCCTGGAGGGCTACAGTCCATGGGGTCACAAACAGTGGAACATGGCTGAGTGACTAACACACATAAATACGTATATGTTCTTCGTTTACAGTCTCTTTCATTATAGGTTATTAAAAGATGCTGAGTATAGTTTCCTGTGCTACACATTAGCCCTTGTATATAGTAGTGTGTATATTTTAATTGCAAGTTCCCAATTTATCCCTCTTTCCACCTCCCCTTTGATAACCATAAGTTTGTTTTCTATGTCTGTGAGTCTATTTCCACTTTGTAAATAAGTTCATATGTATACTTTTTAAAAAGATTCCACATTTGAGAAATACATTTGTCTTTTTCTGGCATACTTAGTATGATAATCTCCATGCCCATCCTTGTCGCTACAAATGGCAGTATTTCACCCTCTTTTACAGTGAGTAATGTTCCATTGTGTGTGTGTGCGTGTGCGTGTGCGTGTGCATGGTAAGTCACTTCAGTCATGTCTGACTCCATGCGACCCCATGGACTGTAGCGTCAGGCTCCTCTGTCCATTGGATTCTCCAGGCAAGAGTACTGGAGTGAGTTGCTATGTGCTCCTCCAGGGGATCTTCCCGACCCAGAGATCGAATCCATGTCTCTTATGTCTCCTGCATTGGCAGGCTGGTTCTTTACCACTCGTGCCACCTGGGAAGGCTATATATATATATATGCCACGTCTTCTTTATCCAGTCATCTCTTGATGGACATTTAGGTCGTTTCTGTGTCTGAAACTGAAACTGAAGTCGCTCAGTCGTGTCCGACTCTGCGATCCCATGGACTGTAGCCTACCAGGCTCCTCAGTCCATGGAATTTTCCAGGCAAGAGTACTGGAGTGGGTTGCCATTTCCTTCTCCATGGGATCTTCCTGACCCAGGGATCAAACCCGGGTCTCCTGCACTGTAGGCAGACACTTTACCATCTGAGCCACCAGGGAAGCTCTGTGTCCAGGCTACTGTAAATAGGGCTGCAATGAGCACTGGGGTGCATGTGTCTTTCTGAATTATGTTCTTCTCTGGATACGTGCCCAGGAGTGGGACTGCAGGTTTTTAAGGAATTCCTTTCAACAGTGTGGCTTCCTGGGTGGCTCAGAGAGTGAGGAGTCTGCCTTGCAATGCAGGAGACCTGGGTTCGATCCCTGGGTTGAGAAGATCCCTGGAGAAGGGAATGGCTACCCGCTCCAGTATTCTTGCCTGGAGAATGCCATGGACTGATGAGCCTGGCAGGCTATAGTCTATGGAACTGCAAAGAGTCAGACACGACTAAGAGACTAACACGTTAACAGCGTAGGAGGGTTTACATTCCCAGCAGTGAAGGAGGATTCCTTTTCTCCACGCCCTCTCCAGCATTTATTATTTGTAGACTTTTTGATGATGGCCACTCTTCCTGATAGTTTTGATTTGCATTTCTATAATAATTAGTGATGATGAGCATCTCTTTATGTGCCTATTGGCCATCTTTGTGCTTCTTTGGAGAAATGTCTTTTTAGATATGCTTATTTTTTTATTTTTTTAAAAGCTGTATAAGTTGTTTGTGTACATTGGTGATTAAATCCTTGTCAGCCATATGCTTTGCGTTCCTGCTCCCTTTCAGCTAATTCTTAGGATTTTACCATGTGACCCTGTGGGAAGTATATTTGGTGATTGTTTTGAAAAAAATCAACAAAGTAGGACCTGTTCATATTACTTTTCATAGAGCCATTGGAAAGACACATACATATATACATACATAAATGTGTACATGGGCTTCCCTGATAGCTCAGTTGGTAAAGAATCCGCCTGCAATGAGGAGACCCCAGTTTAGTTTCTGGGTCAGGAAGATCTGCTGGAGAAGGGATAGGCCACCCACTCCAGTACTCTTGGGCTTCCCTTGTGGCTCAGCTGGTAAAGAGTCTGCCTGCAATGTGGGAGATCTAGGCTTGATCCCTGGGTTGGAAAGATGCCCTGGAGAAGGGAAAGGCTACCCACTCCAGTATTCTGGCCTGGAGAATTCCATAGACTGTATAGTTTATGGGGTCGCAAAGAGTTGGGCACGACTGAGCAAGCTTCACTTTCATATGTACATAAACTATATGGATACTCAAACACATTTTGCATGTCGATTCTTATTATTTATGGTGGCTGTGGTCTACAAAGCAATGTAGAGATTATTATTTTCATACTAAGCCAGGAAAAGACACATATATTATATTTCTTATATGTGGAATGTAAAAAATGGATACAAATGAACTTATTTACAAAGCAGAAGTAGACTCACAGACATAGAAAACAAACTTATGTTATCAAAGGGGAGGTAGAAAGAGGGATAAGTTAGGAGTTTGAAGTTAAAATATACACACTACTATATATAAAATAGATAACCAACAAGGGCCTACTGTATAGCATAGGAAATTATACTCAGTATCTTTTAATAACCTCATAGGGTTAGGTTTTTTCAAGCCTCAGGTTGAAACATTTCTGTCAGCCAATCAATGCGTAGCCTTGTTTTATGTGTTTCTCTTTAAAGAAACTTATCTAATATATATTGCTGATTCACTAACATTGAACTGATGGCCGACAGCACTGAACTCACGCCTGATTGAAGCTCATCTAACTCATGTATTTTCTCCCGAAGGCCTGTCACAACCTTCTTGGGTTTGAAAGCACCAGCCAGCAATATCCTTGGGGGTCCATTTTAAATAACAAAACCACCAGAAAAAGCATAAGAATGCCAAAAAAAATAAAAAAAAAAATAAAAATGGGGCAAGGCATTAAATAGACTTCCGATGAGACACTTGTTTATAGTATGATAGCTGAGACCACAGTGTGGCCTTGTTCAACCTCAGCTGGGAATGTGCACACCAGGCCACTTGACTTTTTTTTTTTAGCTTCTCTGAGCATGTCCATAAATGACTGTGAAAATATTGATTTTGGTGTTACAAATAAATTTTACCAAGCAGGCAAATTCATGGACATGAATCTATGAATAGAGAGGATCAACTGTACCTATTTGTGTGTCTATAAATCACACACACATACACACCCCCCCACACCCCATGTTATTCAGAGGCTAGGGACTCAAACTAGAGGCGGAAAACACCAACTGGAAATGCCTTTAAGCTTCGGAACAGAGACACGTGAAGATGAGTTCCTTCGAGGTTGTCTCATTATTACAATGGATTTCTAAGCAGCTCTAAGTGACCAGGGTGGGGAGGTGCAGGCTGGAGTTTCTAAATCTGCAGTTCAGCTGAGCTTGTTAGGACATGAGTCATTAAGTTGTTAGGCTAGACTCTGGGAAGACATTGCAACTCTTCTCAAGTGAACAGAAAATGGTAACAGGGAATATGGGTGGGTGTGAATGTAGTACACTTAGAAATGGATAGTTATGGCACAACAGGCTCCAGGTCTTGGGGTGGTTCTTGGGGTTGGGAGTCAGTGTAAAACAACTCTGAGCAAGGTACTGTAAAGGTCCAGGTGGCTGGTCTCATTCTAGGCAACATACTGTTGTTCACCCAGATCCATCAAGTTGAACACCTGAGAAGCACTACCTGTCCTTTCAAGATCTGTGATTCTACTTCGTATCTCTTTACCCAGGCCACTGGTCATTCTCTGGACCATCACAAACCAGAAATGACCACAATTATCTCTCAACATCATTGAGGGATGGCCCATGAACATTACACGGAGGAAAGAGCATATTTGCTTGTTTCCAGTGCTGCACATTAGCCCTAGACCCTGGGTAGATGGGTGGGAGGGTGAATGGTGAAGTAAAAATTGTCTTTGGCTAAGATTTTTTTCTTATTATCCAAGTGTAACAATCAGTGATCTATCAGTATCATTTCTGTTAAACGGCATCTCACTTGGTGAGAAATAATGATTATGATAATGATAAAAAATATTAACGATAGCTAGCATGCATGTTAAATATTATATATAATATACATAGTCAAGCATTGGGCCTAGTGTTTTATTTTCATCAGAGTAACAATATATCTGATTTTCCACCACACATTTTGAAAAATTTAAACGATGATTGAAAAGTTGAAAGAAAAATACAGTGAACATCTACATCTACTTTATCTAGTCTCATTGACTACATTTTGCCACATTTCTTTATCTTCTCATCTCTATAATCTATTATCTATCTGTCTATATCTGTCTTTCATCTCTACCTACTTAGTGTCTATCATCTACCTATCTTATTCTTTGCTGAAAAATTTAAAAGTATATTACACTGTCGTACCTTCCCTGGTGGCTCAGACAGTAAAGAATCTGCCTGTGATGCAGGAGACTTGGGTTTGACCCCTGGGTTGGGAAGATCCCCTGGAGAAGGGAATGGCAACCCACTCCAGTCTTCTTGCCTGGAGAATCCCATGGACGGAGGAGGCTGGTGGGTTGCAGTCCATGGGGTCATGAAGAGTTGGACACGAAAGAAACACTTCACTTTACATGTTACATTGTGCCATTTATACCTACATACTTCATCATGCATCTCCTATTAAAGGAATTCTCCTATATAAAAATAATACCATAATAATAGCTAGGAAATTTAATGTTAATTCTGTGCTATCATCTAATATGCAGTCCATATTTAAATTTCATGTACTTGGTTTAAAAGAACAAATATCCATATAAGTCTTTGAAGGGAAGGCAGCATTTTTCCTTTCTCCTGATTTTTTTCTCCCTCAAGGCAACCATTTCCAAATCTTTTAGCTGTTTTCTTCTAGTATTAACTCCATATTTCTAAATAACATTCTTACTCTATGTTTTAAAAATCTACTTACCATTTATTAACTTCTTTTTGTGTAAGAAGAGGATTTATCTTTCTTATCCTCCCAAACACATTTCTTTCTATCCTCCTAATATGATTATATTATCACTTTTGTTAATATTAGTATTCAGTGTTTATATTATTATGGTTATATTAATCTCAGCTTGAATGACATGCTGTGTCACGATTGTGTTTCTTTTCCTGGACGTAGTTTGTTGTTTTCCTTGGGTTATAATTGCCTTGATTTGTCATTTACTTGGTTTTTATGTACCCATCACTGTTTTATCCCCAAGGCCCCTGGCAGAATTATAATTTTCTCTTAAATATGTTGACACATAAAAATTATACACTAAAAATTGTATATTGGTTTAATTCTTCTCCTGGTCCTCCTGCTGCCTCTTCGCCTCTCACTCATCTGTCATCCTGGAACTTCCTTCCCTTTATCATCAAACTGGGAATCCCCTTGACTCTCTCCTGTATTAAATTCTCTATTTCCTGGATCCTGGTCTTTCTCTTTTTGATTTTCTCCCTCATCTTGGTGGAGAATATCCTTCAGCAGTTTTCTTAGGAAGGTTTTAAGGGAGGCAATATTTTTGAAATCTTGTATGTGGGAGGTGATTTTCTATTGTATACTCACACTTGATTAATAGTTTGGCAGAATATAGAGTTATAGAATGGAAATCATCTCTCCCTGACTCAAAAATTTCAAGGTATTTCTCCATTGCTTCTAGCTTGTGTGAATGCTGACATTGAGAAATTTGACGCTATCTTGTTCCTAATATTTTTGAAAATCAGTGGGTGGGTGATGTTTTCCCTTCTTCGTTCTGGTACTTGGTGGCCTTTTCAATTTGGAAATTCATGTCCTGGTTAATTGCTTCAATATTTTCCCCTTTTTGTTTCTCTCTTTCTGGAGCTTCTGTTGGTCAAATATTGACTCTCCTCATTGGTGTTATAATTTTATTATACTTTATCTTATCTTCCATTTCTTTGGCATTCTGGGCTTCTCTTTGGAGTTTCCCTTAACTTATTCTTAATACCATTCTAACAAGTTGCTCGCTTGTTATACATTTTTTAATTTTCAAGAGCTCTTTTAGTATTTCCTCTTCAACAATTATATTTTCTTGTTTTAAGGGTGCAGTGCCTTCCCCTATATCTCTGGGGATTAATTATACACAGGGCTCTTTTCTCTCCACATTGTTTCTATTCCCTCTGATTCCCACCCCCATGCTTGCTTGTATTAGCCTTTCTTTCATGACAGAGTGGTTCCTCAAACATCTGATGAGTCTGATTGCCCTTCATATTTAAAAGAGAGACACCCAAATGTTCAATGGAAATTCCATGTGTATAGGTTTATGGACTGCTGACTTTTCCTAAGATGGTCAGGCAGGACACAGTTGTTCAATTAAGAAGCTATAACTCCAAATATCATAAAATCTCTTCTGGATCAATCAGTTGCTGCCCTCTCCAGCTCCATGGGCAGCCATATCCTTCTCTCCTCATCCCTTTCCTGCCCTGAGCATACAGACTATTCTCCAGCCATACGAGCACTCCCCACTGGCTCTCAGAAGACGACAGTCATAGGCTTCAACGTGGAAGTGTTTGTTTGGAATGCCTTTTTGCACTCCCTGACTCCTCCAGGGGACAAACCCTTTCTTACCTAGTAGGGTCTGCTAGAGCTGCCTTTTTCATCTCTGCACTCATTCCCCGCTCCCCATTCCAGGACAGCGTTAGCCTTTCCCTGCCACCTGGCCTAATAGTTCCCAGTGGCTCACAGCGGGAATCCGCTGCTCCAGTATCACGATTCCTTGTTTGTCTCCTCCACTAGCCTCAGTGTATATCAAGGACAGGCTCTCTCTTACTCTGTTACCCGATCCTGGTCCAGCCAGTTTCTTTAGCAAGAGTGATACTTTGGCATCTTGGGATAACATAAAGAAAATAGAGACACTTCTCAGAAATCAAGGAGGTTTTATGAACCTGTTACCATCACAGACATCTAAGCTGAATTCAAAGGGCTATATTTGACTAAGACTTATAAAAGCCTTCACTTTCAAAAGCCCACAAAAGCACCCAACACTTTCCTAATGTCCTCTTAGGATGGCGAGCAGTCATATTCACATTACTATTTATCTACCACGCCTCACAGCCATAGTGGACGTATCTGGAGAAACAGAATAAGGTCCGCCATGAGGACTTTTGACCTCTCTCAGAAGGTTCTGTCTGCAGAGGTGTCACTGAGTTGTGAACATGAAGTCCCAGATGGAGCTGCATTCTCCTAAAGTCTTTACACCTGGACTTCCTGCAGATCCAATTTCAGCAGATCGGGAAAGTGTCAACATCATATGAGTTTACATTAACCAGGGTGGAGACAGCAATTGCATTTCATACCCAGTATGATCTGATGAATAGAGGCTGCCTGAAGTGCTTGTTAAGGATTCTGAGGTCTTAACCAGGTTTGGTATGAAAGAGTCTTGTGATCAATTAGTGATGTCTGCCATGGGCAGTTACTTACCAGCCCAGAACCAGGGGAAAGATGAAAGCAAAATGTTCTGAGACAGTGTTTCCCAAAGTTGGTTGATGAGAAGAATTACCTGGAGGTGCTTGTTAAAAATAGATTCCAGACTCTTCCCCAGGAAGTTGGGATTCAAGCGGTCTAGAGTAAGGACTGGGAATCTACTTACTAAACATTCATGGGACTAATACCATCAACCTAGTCTGGAGACACTGTTCTAAGGGAGGTGGTTTCTGGGAATTCCTGCTTAACAGAGGAGGAAATGCAGGATGCTAGAGTAACAGACCCCTGTCCTAGAGGGAGCCCAGGCAGACAGGACTACAGACCCTTACATTTAGATGAGGGATCTGCATGAATCTTCAAATCCCAGCCAAAATATGTGGTATTGAACCCCACAGACTAGCAGAGCATCTGTCTTGCACTTCAATAAATTGTATCTTATCATTGGGGTTCAGTTCCTGAAACCAGTCCTCTACCTCAGGAAAAAAAAAAAAAAAGAAAGAAGTCCTATAACAGGCATAGGTGTTGTAGACCTATAGCTCCTTTCCAATATCCCAACTTCAGCAGAGTGTGTTCATGCTGAAGTGAGAAGAGGTTAGGTCTTGATTGCACCTCCAGCGAAGAATCCATACATATACAACCCAAACAGATAGCTAACACTTACTGAGCACTTATTACGTACCACAAGCTATTTTAAGCCTTTTATGTATTAACTTATGTTATCCTCTCTAGACACAATGAGGAGATAACCTTATTTTATAGCTATGAAACTGAGGCACAGAAATTGTTATTTGTCCCAGATCACTAGTAAAATGCCCATATTAGTTATCTTTTGCTGCATAACAAATTGCCAGTAGTAGCCCCTTATTTGGAGAAGGAAATGGCAACCCACTCTAGAATCCTTGCCTGGAAAATCTCATGGACAGAGGAACCTGGTGGATTGCAGTCCATGGGGTCGCAAAGAGTCGGGCACGACTGAGCGACTAACACACACACACACAGCCCCTTATTTGCAGTTTCACCTTCTGTGGCTTCAGGTACTCATGGTCAACCATGGTCCAAAAATACTAAATGGAAAGTTCCAGAAATAAGCAATTCATAAGTTGTAAGTTACCTGTCTTTCTGAGTAGTGTAATGAAATCTGTCACTGTTCTGTCTATCCTGCCTAGGGTGTGAATTGTCTGTCTGTTCAGCATACAATAAGATATTTAGATAGAGAGAGAGAGAGAAGGAGGGAGAGAGAAAGGCCACATTCACAAAACTTTTATTATAGCATAATTGTTCTATTTTATTATTCAGTTCAGTTCAGTCACTCAGTCGTGTCTGACCCTTTGTGACCCCATGAATTGCAGCACGCCAGGCCTCCCTGTCCATCACCAACTTCCAGAGTTCACTCAAACTCATGTCCATCGAGTTGATAATGCCATCCAGCATTCTTTTCTTACTGTGCTTAATTTATATATTAAATTTTATCATAGGTATCATATACAGGAAAAAAACATAGTATAGAGAGGGTTTGGTGCCATTCATGGTTTCAGGCAACCACTGATGGTCTTAGCATGTATCCCCTGTGGATAAGGGGAGACTACTGCAATCCCAAATCTAGCTGCTTAAGACAACAAAATTATTTTACAGTTTCTGTGGGTCAGAAATCTAGGTGTTGCTTTGCTGGGTCTTCTTGCTCAGGGTTCCTCAGAAGTCTCCACTCACATTATCCTCTGGGGATGCCAGCCATCTCAAGGCTCAACGAGAGGAGGAGCTGTTCCTAAGCTCACTCGTGTGGCTGTTGGCAGGATTCAGGCCCTCAGGCTTGAGGACTGAGGCTTGAGGACTTGTTGGACTGAGGGTATATGAGACTTAGCATAGCACAAGCTCAAAACATGGCACTTGGCTTCTATCAGGGCCAGCAAGAAAAAAATCAGGAGAGAGTGGACAGGATGCCTGCTAGAATCTTTCTGTAATCCAGTGTTGGAAATGACATCTCATCATGGTTGTCATAGTCTCCTTAGAATAGAATCTAGGCTTTAAGTCCAGTCCTTGCTCAAGGGAAGGAAATTACACAAAGGAGTAAATATGCCAGCTGGCTGGAATCGCTGGCAGTCGTTTTAGAAGCTGCCTATCACCATGGCAGAAATCTAGGCAATGAAGTTCCTGGGCTGCCAGCCTAACACCAAGCTGTTTCACAAGATGCCGAAGAATGGTAAACACAGAACTCAGGAAAAGCATTACTCCTTTTGATGCAAGAAAGGAGACAGGATAAGGAGGAACATGTAGGTAGATGTAGCGATACTGATGATATTCTAGTTTTTAGGTAGGTATTTATGCTATATGGCTCACCCATAGATTACCCAGAGTATTAAAAATATTAAGTGACAAATTATTCAGATCAATTCAATTCAGTCACTCAGTTGTGTCTGACTCTTTGTGACCCCATAGACTGTAGCATGCCAGGCTTCCCTGTCCATCACCAATTCCCAGACATTGCTCAAACTCATGTCCATTGAGTCGGTGATGCCATCCAACCACCTCATCCTCTGTTGTCCCCTTCTCCTCCTGCCTTCAATTCTTCCTAGCATCAGGGTCTTTTCTAATGAGTCAACCCTTCACGGCAGGTGGCCAAAGTATGGGAGCTTCAGCTTCAGTCCTTCCGATGAACATTCAGGACTTATTTCCTTTAGGATGGACTGGTTTGACTTTCTTGCTGTCCAAGTGACTCTCAAGAGACTTCTTCAACATCACAGTTCAAAAGCATCAGTTCTTCAGCACTCAGCTTTCTTTATGGTCCAAATCTCACATCCATACATTACCACTGGAAAAACCATAGGTTTGACTAGAAGGACCTTTGTCAGCAAAGTAATGTCTCTGCTTTTTTAATATGCTGTCTAGGTTGGTCATAGCTTTTCTTCCAAGGAGCAAGCATCTTTTAATTTTATGGCTACAGTCACCATCTGCAGTGATTTTGGAGCCCAGAAAAATAAAGTCTGTCACTGTTTCCACTGTTTTCCTATAATCTCTTTGCCATGAAGTGATGGGACCAGATGCCATGATCTCAGTTTTCTGAATGTTGAGTTTTAAGCCAAGTTTTTCACTCTCCTCTTTCACTTTCATCAAGAGACTCTTTAGTTCCTCTTCACTTTCTGCCTTAAGGGTGGTATCATCTGCATATCTGAGGTTATTGATATTTCTCCTGCCAATCTTGATTCCAGCTTGTGCTTCAACCAGCCTGGCGTTTCACATGATGTACTCTACATATAAGTTAAATAAGCAGGGTGACAATATACAGCCTTGATGTACTCCTTTCCCAATTTTGGACCAGTCCATTGTTCCATTTCTGGTTCTAACTGTTGCTTCTTGACCTGCAGACAGATTTCTTAGGAGGCAGGTCAGGTGGTTTGGTATTCCCATCTCGTTAAGAATTTTCCACAATTTGTTACGATCCACACAGGTAAAGGCTTTAGTATAGCTGATAAAGTAGAAAAAGATGTTTTTCTGGAATTCTTGTCCTTTTTCTATGATCCAATGGATGTTGGCAATTTGATCTCTGGTTCAAATTGTTATTCTTATTTTATACTTTATTTACTTGTTTCTTTGTGGAAAGAGTTAAGAAGAAGAACCTAACCTGAAAAATCAGGCATTCGTGTATGCTTGAATTGGTAACATGCGATGTGGATATCCAGTTGTCCCAGCTCCATTTGTTTAGTGTCTTTCTCTATTGAACTGTCTTGTCAGTCTTGCTGAAAAGCAACTGATTAAAAATGTGAAAGTTTATTTCTAGATTCTCAATTTAATTCTATCGATCTCTCCTTATACCAGTACACAGTGTCATGGTTGCAGTTCAATTTTGCAGCAATTTTTGAAGTTGAGGAGCATGAGTTTTCCAACTTTTCTTTTTCTTTTCACAAGATTCTTGTGGCATTCTTGGTCCCTTTAATGTCCTTATGAATTCGAAGATCAGCTCTTCTATTTCTGCCAAAAAAAGTAAATTATGATTCTGATAGAGGTTGCATTAAATCTGTAGATTAATTTTGTGGGTATTGCTCTCTTAATATGAATCCTTCTGATCCATGAACATGGAATGCCTTCACATTCATTTAGATCTTCTTTAATTTCTTTCAACCATGTTTTGTAGTTTTAAGTGTACAAGTCTTGTACTTTTTTTCTAAATTTTTTTCATGTTATTATAGTGTGAAATAGCAGTGCTATTGTAAATGGAATTGATTTGTTAAATGTTTCATAATATTTATTGCCAATGCATATAAATAAAGCATTTTTATAAATTAATCATCTGTGTTGCAATTTGGCTGAGCTTAATTATTATTTTCGTGTTATTTTTAGTGGGTTCTTGGGACTTCCTCAGTCCATGGGATTTTCCAGGCAAGAGTACTGGAGTGGGTTGCCATTTCCTTCTCCAGGGGGTCTTCCCAACCCAGGTATCGAACTCGGGTCTCCCCGCATTGTAGGCAGACACTTTACCATCTGAGCTACCAGGGAAGCCCAATTATTATTTTCATGTTATTTTTAGTGGGTTCTTGGGACTTCTTATATATAAAACCATGCCATTCAAAAAAGAGATACTTTAACTTCTTCCTTTCCAATATGGATGCTTTTATTTCTCTTTCCTGTCTAATAATATTGGCTGAAATCTCAGGAACTCCCTCCTCCCCCATGCAATACTGAATAGAAGTGGCAAGAGTAGGCATCCTGATATTGGGAGAAAAGCACTCAGGCTTTTACTATGAAGTATGATGCTGTGGATTCTGTTAGATCCTTTTAGCAAGTTGAAAAATTTTCCTTCTATTTAGAGTATCTTGAGTTTTTATTATTTTATTACAAAAAGGTATTCAGTTCAGTTCAGTTCAGTTCAGTTCAGTTGCTCAGTCGTGTCTGACTCTTTGTGACCCCAGGGACTGCAGCACACCAGGCTCCCCTGTCCATCACCAACTCCCGGAGCCTACTCAAGCTCAGGTCCAATGAGTCTGTGATTCCATCCAACCTTATCCTCTGTTGTCCCTTCTCTTCCTGCCTTCAATCATTCCCAGCATCAGGGTCTTTTCAAATGAGTCAGTTCTTTGCATCAGGTGGCCAAAGTATTGGAGCTTCAGCTTTAGCATCAGTCCTTCCGATGAACATTCAGGACTGATTTTCTTCAGGATGGACTGGTTGGATCTCCTTGCGGTCCAAGGGACTCTCAAGAGTCTTCTCTAATACCACAATTCAAAAGCATCAATTCTTCAGTGCTCAGCTTTCTCTGGAGTCCAACTCTCACATTCATACTTGACTACTGGAAAAACGATAGTTTTGACTGGACAGACATTTGTTGGCAAAGTGATGTTTCTGCTTTTTAATATGCTGTCTAGGTTGGTCATAACTTTTCTTCCAAAGAGCAAGCGTCTTTTAATTTCATGGCTGCAATCACCATCTGCAGTGATTTTGGAGCCCAGAAAATTAAAGTCTGCCACTGTTTCCATTGTTTCCCCATCTATTCGTCATGAAGTGATGGGACAAGATGCCATGATCTTAGTTTTCTGAATGTTGAGTTTTAAGCCACCTTTTTCACTCTCCTCTTTCACTTTCATCAGGAGGCTCTTTAGTTCTTTTTCACTTTCTGCCATAAGGGTGGTGTCATCCACATATCTGAGGTTATTGACATTTCTCCCTGCAATCTTGATTCCAGCTTATCCAACCGAGCATTTCTCATGATATACTCTGCATATAAGTTAGATAAGCAGGGTGACAATATACAGCCCCAATGTACTCATTTCCCAATTGGAACCAGTCTGTTGTTCCATGTCCAGTTCTAACTGTTGCTTCTTGACCTGCAGACAGATTTCTCAGGAGGCAGGTCAGGTGGTCTGGTATTCCCATCTCCTGAAGAATTTTCCAAAGTTTGTTGTGATCCACACAGTCAAAGGCTTTGGCATAGTCAATAAAGCAGAAGTAGATGTTTTTCTGGAACTCTCTTGCTTTTTCAATGATCCAATGGATGTTGGCAATTTGATCTCTGGTTCCTCTGCCTTTTCTGAAACCAGCTTGAACATCTGAAAGCTCCTGGTTCACATACTATTGAAGCCTGGTTTGGAGAATTTTGAACATTACTTTGCTAGTGGTAATATGAGTGCAATTGTATGGTAGTTTCAAAACCTTATTTAAAAGGTATTGGATTCTGTCAAATGATTTTTCTGCATCTTTTGAAATTATCTTTTTTTTTCATTTATTCTATTAATGTGGAATATTATTTAAATCATTATGAATTGATTTTCAGATATTAAACCAATTTGCTTTCCTGGGATAAATCTCATTTGTTTATTGCATATAATACCTTTCACATGTTGTAATCAGTTTGTTAGTATTTTGCTACCTATTTGTCCAAATATGTTGTTTAATTTATATTGGTATATAGTTTTCTAGTGGAGTTTTTGTTTTGTTTTGATATCAGAGTAATAATGACCTCATAGAACAAATTGAAAAGTGTTCTTCTATTTTTTTGGAAGATTTTATGAAGGATTGGTATTGATTCTTTGAGTTTTGGTAGAATTTACTGGTGCATTATTTGGGCCTGGGCTTTTGCTTGTGGGAAGTTTTAAAATTACTAATTCAATTTCTTTTCTTGTTGCAAGTATATTCAGATTTTCTATGTCTTCTTGGATCAGTTTTGGTAATTTGTGTTTTTCTAAGAAGTTCCTATTTCATCTATTGTATCTGATATGTTAGTATACAGTTATTCATAGTATTCCTTTATAATTCTTTCTATTTCTATAAGGTCAGTAGTGATGTTCTCATTTTAGTATTAAGTATCCTCTCCTTTTTTCTTGGTCACTCTATCTAAAGGTTTGTCAATTTTGTTAGTCTTTTTAAAGAACCAAATTTTGGTTTTTATTTTCTACACTCTTTTTCTATTCTTTATTTCATTTCCCCCCTGCTCTAATCTTTATTATTTCTTTCCTTCTGCTTTTAAAAAGGGACTTAGCTTACTCTTATTTTCCTAGTTGAAAGGCTAGGTTATTGACTTGGATTCTTTCTTATTTTTTTTTAAATAAGTGTTTACAGCTGTAAATTTCCCTCAGAGCACTATTTTCATACATTCCATAAGTTCTGATATGTTGTGTATTTGTTTTCATTCATCTCAAAGTATTTTCTAATTTTCCTTATAATTCCTTCTTTGCCCCATTGGTTAAATAGTGGTATTTTGTTTAATCTCCACATATTTGTAAAGTTCCCATGTTTCCTTCTGATATTGATTTCTAGTTTAATTCCTTATTTAGGCTTGTTTTGTTCATAGAATAAGGCCTATCCTAGAGAATGTTCCACGTGTTTGTAAGTAGAATATGTATTCTGCCACCATTCGGTCGAGTGGTATGTAGATGTCTTTCAGTCCTAGTTGGTTTATAGCCTTGTCCAAGTCTTCTGTTTTCTTCTTCTATTTTTGTGACCTGTCCTTTCTGCAGAATCAACCAGAATAGAATTTCTGCAACCTGGGGCTGAGGAGAGGGATGAGAAAAACCAGTAGCCTGCCCCTGTGAAGATGAAACAGAAGTTCCACTGGCAGCTGGAAGGAGAGAGAAGCTTCTTCTCAGCCACAGCGACTTGGGGCAGAGCTTCTGTAATGTGCGGCTGGGGGTAGGGAGCAATGGAGTGAGATGTGGCTCAAATGCCATAGGCTCCCACTGTTCCTACTGAGGTGTAGTAGATTTCCTGGGATGAATGTTTCTCCCATTGCTGTACACCCTTAGGACAATTTCTAGAGACGTTAAATACTTTTTAATAAATAATTTTCACCAATTAAATAGTTATTTTGCTGGACAGAGAGTCTGCCAAGCTCCTTCTGCACATTTCAGGAAATCTTGCCCCTCCACGTAAATCTTTAAAATAATAAATAGGACCAGGCATAGCTTGCTTGGGTTGAAACCCGACCCAGCGGTTCTCAACTATTGAGGTTGCCATGACCGGAAAGGAAGAAAAACAAGACACAGTCCTTGGCAGCACCAGATTATAAAGAAATAGAAGTTGGCTGCTGAGTGGCCACATATTTGCCTTTCACTTCTCTGAGAAATCAATCTCATTACTCAGCAACTCAAAATTATGGCAGCAATAAAAGTGCAATTGCATTTGTGCTAAGGCCCAACCTAGCCCAGTGCTTTGGATTGCTTTATAAGCTTAGTGGGCAAATGCCAAGACAGGAGGTTGATTAGCAAGAAGCCATCGATTAAAAAAAAAAGAAAATCGAATTATGTAGTTAAAAGGGAAAGTGGAAGTTGGTAGAAATGAAGAAGTGACATTCCCAAACTGACTGTCTCTAGTTGGAAGAAGACCTAACTATTGGTGGGCTGATAAAGACCAAGGAGGTCTCAGTTCCAGAGACCCACCATGTTCACTGGGCAAGGGGATTCGCTTGATGGTGGTGTGATCAGAAGCTCGAGGGTGTCACCCCAGCCAGGCAAGGATGTGCCAGATGGAATAGTCTCAGCAGGTGTTTTGCTTTAGGAAGATCTGGTTGCAAGACACTCCGTGCACCTCCATTCCTGTAGTCTTGGGAAAATGGGTGCTGAGGCATGGGACAGATCCTGTGTCCATAGGGCGCAAGATCAGAATGGCGCCAAACACCAAGACTGACAAGATGAGTCTTGAACAGCAGGCTATGGGCTACTTAAATTCTCCTAAGTACCAGATGGCTGGGTCCTGAGCCTGGGGTGTAGCTAAATCTGTGGTAGAAGCTGATTGGCTATAGCTGCCTATTGGCTATAGGCATTTGAGACTCTTGGAGACAGAGGATTATGTAGGAGAATACAGCTCTCCTTTCTTGGCAAATCAGGTAATAATAATAATCCTAGAAACAATGTTAGCAGTGACAGGAGTGGCACCTCATATCACTATAATGTGCCAGGCTCTCCTTCTAAGCCTAAATTTAATCTTTAGGAAAACCTCAGGAAGTAAGTAACATTATTACCCCATTTTAGAGATGAGAAATCTAGAGTCATAGAATGTTTAAGTAATTGGGCCTGCATTACACTCTTAGCGCATATTAGGGTCAGGACTCAAACCCAAGCATCTGCTCTGTGGTCCATGTCTTCCTGTTGCATCTATTACATCAGATAATCTCTTAACCTTTTTCCGTTCAGTCGCTCAGTCACGTCTGACTCTTTGTGACCCTATAGACAGCAGCACACCAGGTTTCCTTGCCCATCACCAACTCATCAACTTAACCTTTTTATTCATCCCTAAATGGAAAGAACAATAGACACCTCATCAGAATGTAAGGATGATTAAATACCTGTGGGAGTACATGTAAACCAGAAATTATGGTCCCTATGTTCATTATTTGTGATTGCAACAATTCCCAGGCTGCTTTCAAATACAACCCTTCTGCCTGCTTCTTTTAATAATTGAAAATGAGCTGAAGGTAGAAGGCATTATCTCTGTAGCCATGTTTTATTGCTTAAGCTGGATAGGGCACACAGGTGTTCATTGCATTGTTCTTTATAGGCTAAAAAATAAAATGAGTGTCTGTCTGGTGGGCTGAGAGAGTGGACATCAAAATAAGTAACTCTAGAGTGGTCTTAAGATAAACTTTGTTGACTTGGACAATATGGCTTTTGGACCATCGCAGCTTTCCAGATGGGACTTCCCTGGTGGCCTAGAAGTAAAGAATCCTCCTGAAATGCAGGAGATGTGGGTTTGATCCCTGCATCGGGAAGATCCCCTGGAGGAGGGCATGGCAACCCACTCCAGTGTTCTTGCCTGGAGAATCCCATGGGTGGAGGAGCCTGGGGGGCTACATTCCATAGGGTCGCACAGAGTTGGACACGACTAAAGTGACTTGGCATGCACAGCTTTCTGGACACTGTCTGGACACATATGAGAGCAAATGTTCCAGGGAGGGAAATTTCTATATTGAAAAAAGGGAAGCCAGAAGGAAAGGACAGAAATGTAGGAAGAAAATTAACCAGAGTACCATGCGTTAGAAAAAATAAGAAAGGAGGCTGGGGGAAGCAGCACGGGACTAACCCTGTCAATGACAAGAAAGAGGCTGAGAAGGGCGATGAAACTGTGCTGATCTTCCAAGGGGCAGCTTCAGAACTTGTTCATAATTAATGTGCTGCCTCACTCTACAAAAGATCTGAGACGCTTGTCTACAACATACATATTCAATTGTTTTTTAGTGAAGGATGGATACCAAGAAAATCTGGGACCAAGCATAAAATCTGAGCAAACTCCAGGAGATAGTGAAGGACAGAGAGGCCTGGCATGCTGCAGTCCACGGGGTCGCCAAGAGTCAGACACAACTTAGTGACTGAACATCAGCAAAACATGATAGCTGCAAAGTTTGACTCAGTGTCGTATTGTGATTTATAATGAGAAATATTTATTGGGTCTTTGTCCCCATTTCTGGCACAGAGCTCCTAAAACCTTTGGAATTTCCTAAGTGCTGAGAGAGACAAAAGAGCACTTTTGTTATGTTAATGAGGTGAATTGGACTACATCGAAGGATAGGATTCATTGGTTGATTAGATACTCAGCAAGGTGATCAGAATGTTGGAAGTTTTAGCCCCACTCACCTGACCTCTGGAAGGAGAGAGAGCCTGAAGGTGGAATCAGTCACCAATGGCCAATGATTTAATCAGTTATGCTTCTGTAATGAAGTCTCTGTATAAACGCAAAGGACAGGTTTGCAGAGCTTCCAGGTTAGTGAATTGTGTTGATGTTCTGAGAGTGGTGTGCTCAAAGAGGGCATGGAAACTCTGTGCCCCTTCCCATGTACTTTGCCCTGTGGATCTCTTCCATCTGGCTGTTCCTGAGTAGCAGCCTTTTATAATAAATCAGTAACCTAGTAAGTAAAATGTTTCTCTGAGTTCTGTGAGCCACTCTAGCAAATTGATTGAACCCTGGGAGGGAGGTCGACTTTCCCAGGTGGTGTTGGTGTTAAGAACCTGCCTGCCAATACAGGAGATGCAAGAGACTCAGGTTCAATCCCTGGGTTGGGAAGATCCCTTGGATGAGGGCATGGCAAGAATACTCCAGTATTCTTGCCCTGAGAATCCCATGGACAGAAGAACCTGGCGGGCTACAGTCCATAGGGTCATAAAGAGTTGGACACGATTGAAGGAACTTAGCATGCATGCAACGAGGGCGTCGTTGAAACCTCCAGCCTATAACTCCTCAGTTGGAAGCAGGGTAACAACCTGGACTCATGACTGGCATCAGGGCTGGGGCAGTTTTCTGGGACTGAGCCCTTAACCTGGGGAATCTGCTGCTACCACTTGGTAGATAGTGTCAAAACTCAGTGGAACTGTAGGACAGACCACTGTATTCCAGAACGGCCTGGTGGTGTGGGAAAAACCCACACCCTGGATTGGGAGCAGAACCATACTTAGCTTCCCAGAAGTCTGGGCAAAAAGTCAAATATGAAAGGTACAAAGCTCAGATATCAGGAAGGAGGCCACAGTCCACTTCCTTAGGAGAAGAATGGTTTCCCCCCGCCCCCTCTGCTAGCTTTAGTCTTTGATACCTTGGTATACTTGGAAGTAGAAAAGGGATACTTTAAATTGACTTTAAAGGTGGGACAAACATTTCACAGTTACTATTTATAACAGAACTTTGTTGCACTGCTCCTTAAAAAGTGAAAGCAAAAATCATTAAAAAACAAGTTTATTTTATTGTACACTTAACAAAATTGGATTTGCACATGCAACTATCAGTCTGCTCGTTGAACGAACACAGTAAAGCAAGGACTGACTTTTTTGGTGGAATTTTCCCAACAGAAGTATATGGTAGAATGAAATGACATTCTCAAATTCATGTTTGACTTTTGCAGCATGATCATAAAAGTGTTATTTTTTTGCAAAAACTCTTTGAGGACTTCATCAATTTTCTAGAGAGCCTCTCTTATTCCTTTGATATTCAAACTGATCTTTTCAAAGTTTTCATGGTATCATCGTCCTGGCTGTTTTCCTCTCTTCAGCTGTTAGCTGCTCTAACGCTCCCCAATATGCATTCCTCAAACCCTTTGCACATGAAGCCAGCAGTTCCTCAACCTCACTCTCATAGACTTTATGAAATCCTGCTCCTTTCTCTGTAATGATTGCAATTATACTTTGCAATCACTTTTCATTGTGTTCCTAGGATATTGATCCTCTGTCAACCAGGGAAAGGTTGAACAACAAAATTGTTGATAGAAAAGGAAGGGATGGACCCTTGTAGTGAATGTGGGATGAATATTAAAGAGAGAGGACTAATATTATAAGTGGAGATTTTTGCTTCTCTAGGTAAACTCGTAACTGCAGGAGTTCCAATAATGAATACTTAAATGAAGGAAAATCCTGTTTTAAAGTATTTCTCACATGCCCCTTACAAAGAGCACCACAAAGTTAATGAAGCAGGAAACGATATGCTTAATGGCAGGTGTGCTGCAAAATTGGTGGGGCTTTCTCCATGGCTGTTTCTTATAACCCCTTCTGATGAAATTTGGGAAAGAACATCCAAACCCAGCTCAGGGGAGGTGATTCTGTGGGTGTGAGGGGCTGACTTGATCTGACCCAACATGTGCTTTGCCTGCCTTCAATATCTGTTGCTATATGTCAAGTGACCCCAAACTTATCAGTTTGAAAACAACAAACATTTATTGTCTCGTGATTTCTGTGGGTCAGAAATCCAGGAGCAGCTGAGCTGTGCGTCAGCCAGGGTTGCAGTCATCTGAAGATCGCCTGGGTCTGAGGCAGGGTGTCTGTTTCTGAGCTCACTCGTGTATATGTTGGCAGGAAGCTTCAGTTCCTTGTTAGTGGATCTTACTGCAAGATTTCTTATGACATGGCTTCCTCCAGAGCGAGAGATAAAGAGAGCAAGAGAGAGAAAATGATCAAGGCTGAAGCCACCGTGTCTTTATAAGCTGATCTTGGAAGTGGCGTGCCATCATCTCTGCAGCATTCTATCAAACACCCTGGTGCACCGTGGGAAGTGGCTGCGCAAGGGTGTGAACGGAACACCAGGATGGGGTTGTAACTGGGGGAGATCTGGGCAACAGGTCACAGTGCGGTCCCTTGGCTGGTTGATTTTGAGGGAAAAGCAGCTTTAACTTAACAGAGGACTAAGAAGGGACAAGAGGTTGAGAAGAGAGGAAAGGAGAGAACAGATAGAAATAACTTGTGGAGTCAGGGGTATGAATGCTGTGGCATGGCTGCCCAGTACAGTTACACTGGTTGTGCACTGCACAATTTTAGGAGGTTCTATTGTCATAGATCATCCAGAGCCCTGAATGGAGGTGAGCACAGCCTTTTTCCTGCAGACATTTGACATGGAAAGGGCTTCATTATATGATGTCTTCATAGTGCAGAAATGACCTAAATGTGTCTGGAAGCTAGGTTTGTGGAAACACATTCTGTGTGTCCCCTTCACGGGCCATAGCCTTGTCATGGTGAAGGGGCTTGCATAACTCAGTGAAGCTATGAAGTGACAGTCCCATCACTTCATGGCAAATAAAAGGGGGAAAAGTGGAAGCAGTGACAGATTTTATTTCTTTGAGCTCTCAAACCACTGTGGACAGTGACTGCAGCCATGAAGTGAAAAGATGCTTGCTTCTTGGAAGGAGAGCTATGACAAACCTAAACAGCATGTTAGAAAGCAGAGACATCACTTTGCCAACGAAAGTCTGTATAGTCAAAAATATGGCTTTTCCAGTAGTCGTGTACAGATGTGAGAGTTGGACCCTAAAGAAGGATGAGTGCTGAAGAATGGATGCTTTCGAATTGTGGTGCTGGGGAAGACTCTTGAGAGCCCCTTGGACAGCAAGGAGATCAAACCAGTCAATCCTAAAAGGAATCAACACTGAATATTCATTGGAAGGATTGATAATGAAGCTCCAACACTGTGGCCATGTGATGTGAAGAGCCGACTCATTGGAAAAAAGACCCTGATGCTGGGAAAGACTGAAGACAAAGGAGAAGCGGGTAGCAGAAGATGTGATGGCTAGACAGCATCACTGACTCAATGGACACGAATCTGAGCAAACTCCAGGAGATAGCAAAGGACAGAGAAGCCTGGTGTGCTGCAGTTTCATGGGGTTGCAAAGAGTTGGATGTGACTTGGTGACTGAATAACAAAAACAAATTCTTTGTGTAGATGAGGTGGGAGGTGACTGCTCAGCGGAGGGGAGTGGGTGTCTAACAGGCATCTGTGAGCTCTTGGCTCTGGAATGACATTCCCTTCTGCTGAAGGAACCAGCGGAGGTGGGTATTATGTGGGTGTCACAGGAGATCCTGGCTCCGTTCAGGGGTGGCGGCATGACTTGCTAAGCAGAAACAGCAGTGAGCAGAACTGCTTTTTTCTTCTTCTTCTTAGTGTCTGCAGTTCCATTTACACCTCTGTCAAAAACGAGGGTTGACAGGGACACGATGGCTTTGGAATAAGCCCCAGAGCTTCATAGAAAGGAAGTCAGCAAATATCAAGTTCTATTTCTGGCATCATCAATGACTTTCTATGTTGTTCTGTGTGATGGGCTGAATTGTGTTCCCCCTCTTGAAATCCATATGTTGAAGCCCCAACTCCCCAGGACCTGAGAATGTGACTATATTTGGAGACAGTCTTTAAAGGAGTGAATAAGTTAAACTGAGGTCATTAGGGTGGGCCCAAATACATGCGACTGGTGTCCTTATAAGAAGAGGAGACAAAGACACAGATATGTACAGAAGCAAGACCATATGAAGGCCCAGGGAGAAGACGGTCATACATAGGCTCATGAGAGAAGCTCGGAACGGTCTAACCCTGTGGACACCAAGATCCTGGACTGGCAGCCTCCAGAACTGTGAGGAAATAAATGAATGCTGTCGAAGCCACCCTATCTGTGGCACTCTGTTATGGCGACCACAGGAAACTCTGGACAAGTCTTTCTTCTCTCAATGTCCTGTTCTTGTGATGCTTAAATTGATAACTCCATGTCACTGGTGTTTGCACATAGTACATATTGCACAGATGAATGCTGCTGACCACATGGTGCTTTTGTGCAGATTAATAAAAGATGCCTCTTCTTGCCAGATGCAGCCCTCCATGGGGGTGCTTGGTGTGGTGAGGGGAGTGTGGGTGAGATTTCAGTGCTCTGTCAACCCTAGGCTGGGTGGGCTTGCACTGGGTACAATCTGCGTCTGCACACGGTGAGCCCACCCATGCAAGAAGCTCTGGGTCCCCAGGATGCAGGGAAGGATGGAGGCTCTGGCTGCGGAAGCCAAGCGTACAGCTCTTCTCAAGGGGAAAGGTTGAGATGACATCGTTTTCTCATCACTGCCCTTTTTTTTTTTTTACAGCAAACTCAGTGGAAAACTTCTGCAAATGATGCATTAAACTTTTAAATTTACAAGATACTTTGCAAGTCTACTGTACCTTAATAACCTAACACACCAAAAGGTTGGGAAGAGCTCCTTTAAAATATTTTTATGAATTCATGCCTCTGTACTCACTCTCATTCTCATTCTCAACCACAGAAACTTACAAACCCAGGAATTTACATATTCATATATAGAGAAATGCCACTTAGCTCTATATATAAATACATTTTTATATCACTTTGAGGAAATTTGTAGGCCTGGCTACCTTGTCACAGTTTATTGAATATTTGGTTAGATGAAACTGGCTCTTCCTTGACAAATTTTTTCATTCTGAGCCAAAACCTCGGGAGAGGTCATAATTCTCTTCCCCTTTACATGGTTCTCTCAAGGAAGCTCAGGAGAGCTGGAGGAGTTGAGGAAATGGAGACAAGCGGACTGAATTTGGGCCTAGCATGGCCACTGGGGTCTGGCGCACAGAGCTAAGACGCATGTACAGTATCTGCAGCGCTGGTCCTGGGGCTTTCTTTAGAAATAGGAGGACACACTCTGTGTGCTGGGGAAGCAACAACCCTGGGAGCAGCCTTCCACCAATGATGAATGTGATTCCTCTGTAAAAATCCCCCAGTTACTTTGCTGGGGGTGTGAGGATAAATCCGAGGCATGCGTTTTACAGCATGTCCCGGAGTTTCCTCATGGGATTAAGCTGTGGTCCCCCACTGCGGGAGCTGGCTTATTAATGCAGACATTTTGGCTGCCTTCCTCTCTCTGGATCATTTCCCATTTCCATAAAGCATTCCTGGTGTCCCCAGATAAGTTATTAGCGCTTGAATCCTGTCTCAGGGTCTGCTTCTAGGGGAGCCTAAACCATATCCCCCTCCACATTATAAAAGACTCTGCTCCAGACTTTGGGTAGAGCCAGCTAATTGCTCAAAGAGCTTGGCCAGAGGGGTTCCTGCTACTAGCCGCTGTCATAGCTACATGTAAGTTTCACCTCCTGAAACACATCCAGTATGTTTTGCAACAATCCTGTGGAGGAGATATTTTCATTCCACATACAAATTCTTGAGGTAGGAAGAGCAGTCAAGTCCAGGAAGTGGAGGGATGGAAGGGAATTGGAAGCTATTGCATGCCTATTACATTCTAGACTCTTAAAATACTTTTTAAAAATGTTTAATTTCATGTGAACAGAAAAGTCGCAAAGATAAAACATTCTCTTAGGTTTACTACCTCATTTTCTTCTTGCAAAGCCATGATATAGATTGATACAGAAGTATCAATGTGCGTATATGCATGGGTTGATACACATACATATATTTCCCAGCTCTGATAAGAGGGCCTATAAACAATGACACTTCAGTGACAGTAAGCACAGGTAATGCTCAGATCTTGGTCTCTAAACATCTCTCCCCATTAAAAGGAACTAGGCGTCCTAGAAGAAGTGGTAGATTCCAGAAGTGAGGAATGGAAATACAGGTGAGCTTAGAACATTTGGAGGCTTGTTGAAAGAGTATTTTAATTGAAAAAAAAAAAAAAAAAACCCATATAATATGGATATAATTATTCTCAGTTTATAAATTTTAGAGGTACTGGAAAAGTAGAGATTCAAATTCAGGTTCATATAACACCTAAACTCCATTCTCCACACCCTCCCCACTGTGGCAAGGCAAACAGAATCTCTCATTGCACTCACTCCTGCTTTGAGTTGAACAACACTAACTTTCACCCAAATGAGAGTATGTTCTGCTTTCTTTCTCCATCTTCCCACCTTTCCATCAAAACTTGAGGTCCTACAGACCTCACAGCGACGTTCTCCCTGAGTCAGTTTTGGTTTTCCTGTTAGCTTAAATCAGGGGTCACCTGGCATCAGCATTAACAGCAACCTCCCTTTTCAAAAGCCCACTGATGCCTCAGGTGCTTTAGAGAGACTCTTGCTTGCCAGCCTACAACTCAGCTAGAGTCTCAGGTCCTTCCTGGGGAATTCTGGGGCGTGGGAGGGAGTTAAAATAAGAACAAGAGAGGGCAAAGTGGCGGGCACTTGACATTCCATTCTTAATTACCCCTCTGTGCTTTGATGCCTTCCTTGATAGCATGGGTTCCAGATTCGTCATTTGTTCACATTTCCTGGGGGGCAGAGGAGAGAGCCGAGCACTCCACACTGCTATAAAAATAATGAAGGTGATAAATGGCCTGTAACAGCAAGGAAGGGAAGAAAAGGCATTGCTTTGCCTCTTTGCCTTGGCTGTAGATAAATTGCATCTGTCGTGGCTGGGGCTGTGGAGCCTGAACTGTGATGGAGTTGGGGTGGCTATCTGCCAGACCCTCCCTCCCTCTAGAGCAAGGAAACTGACCCAGCTGGCTAATTTTAAAAGGAAAGAAAAAGGAAGTAGGGGGATCAGTGCGTCTATCAGTTAAAAGCTCTGACTCTCCAGGTTCTCAGGACCTTCTCCTCCACATGGGAGCAGCTTCCTTCTTGAGAGCAGAACCCAGCTGTGTGCTCACAGAGCATCTGTCCATCATTGCACTCATGGCTGACTGTTCAGATGGGTTGAATGCAGATGGGTCCAGAGGCAGAGGCATGGATGAAATGACCTCAGACAGGCTCGTTACTACTTCAAGGTTTTAAAAAAGTAATTCTATTTATTTATTTAACTTACGGCTGCACTGGGTCTTCGTGGTTGCTCCTGGGCTCTCGTCGATGGGCACAGGCTTCCTCTAGCTGTGGGCAGCGAGGGCGGCTCTCCAGTTTCAGGGCGCCTGCTTCTCGCTGCAGTGGCTTCTGCTGTTGCAGAGCACAGGCTCCAGAGCCAGTGTGTTCAGTAGCTGTGGCTTGTGGTTTAGTTGCCCTGCATGTGGGATCTTCTTGGACCAGGGGCTGAACTCATGTCCCCTGAACTGGCAGGTGGATTCTTAACCACTGGACCACCAGGGAAATTCCTCAAGTTTTTTTTTAAACAACTTTATTGAAGTATAATTGACATACAAAAAACTGCATATATTTAATGTAACAAGTCTATTTCTGCTTTATTGATTATGCCAAAGCCTTGTGTGGATCACAATAAACTGTGGGAAATTCTGAAAGAGATGAGAATACCAGACCACCTGACCTGCCTCTTGAGAAATCTGTATGTAGGTCAGGAAGCAACAGTTAGAACTGGACATGGAACAACAGACTAGTTCCAAACAGGAAAAGGAGTACTTCAAGGCTGTATATTGTCACCCTACTTATTTAACTTCTATGCAGAGTACATCATGAGAAATGCTGGACTGGAGGAAACACAAACTGGAGTCAGGATTGTCGGGAGAAATATCAATAACCTCAAATATGCAAATACCACCACCCTTATGGCAGAAAGTGAAGAGGAACTAAAAAGCCTCTTGATGAAAGTGAAAGAGGAGAGTGAAAAAGTTGGCTTAAAGCTCAACATTCAAAAAATGAAGATCATGGCATCTGGTCCCATCACTTCATGGGAAATAGATGGGGAAACAGTGGAAACAGTGTCAGACTTTATTTTTTGGGGCTCCAGAATCACTGCAGATGGTGACTGCAGCCATGAAATTAAAAGACGCTTACTCCTTGGAAGAAAAGTTATGACCAACCTAGATAGCATGTTGAAAAGCAGAGACATTACTTTGCCAACAAAGTTCCGTCTAGTCAAGGCTATGGTTTTTCCAGTAGTCATGTATGCATGTGAGAGTTGGACTGTGAAGAAAGCTGAGCGCCGAAGAATTGATGCTTTTGAACTGTGGTGTTGGAGAAGACTCTTGAGGGTCCCTTGGACTGCAAGGAGATCCAACCAGTCCATTCTGAAGGAGATCAGCCCTGGGGTTTCTTTGGAAGGAATGACGCTAAAGCTGAAACTCCAGTACTTTGGCCACCTCATGCAAAGAGTTGACTTATTGGAAAAGACTCTGATGCTGAGAGGGATTGGGGGCAGGAGGAGAGGGGGATGACAGAGGATGAGATGGCTGGATGGCATCACTGACTCAATGGACGTGAGTCTGAGTGAACTCCGGGAGTTGGTGATGGACAGGGAGGCCTGGCGTGCTGCAATTCATGGGGTTGCAAAGAGTTGGACACGACTGAGTGACTGAACTAACATGACTTGATAAATTTGGACATATATCTATACCCATGATACCAAAATCACAATAAAATCACACCCATTACCTCCAAAAGCTTCCTTGTGCCCCTTTGCTTTTTTTGTGATAAGAACAGTTAACGTGAGATCTATCCATTTTACTTTTTAAATATACAATACATATTGTTAGCTACGGGCTCTACATTATACAGCAGACCTCTACAACTTCTTCATATTCTCTAACTGAAACATTATACTCAATGAGCTACTTCCCATTTTTCCCTCCTCCCCTCCCCACTGTGTCAAGCACCAATCTATTTTCTGCTTCTGTAAGTTTGGCTACTTTAAGTTCCCCATGCATGTGAAACTGGCTTATAATATTTCCTTTCTGTGATTGATTTATTCCACTTAGCATAGTGTCTGCAAGGTCCATTTATGTTATCACAAGTGGTATCATTTGCCTTTTTTTAATGTTAAGTAATATTCCACTGGCTGTATCTTTTCTTTAGCTCTTTGTCTGGTGATGGACACTGGGTTGTTTCCACACCTTGGTTACTGTGTAGAAAGCTGCATTGAACACAAGAGTGCAAAGAAATCATTCAAATGAACTACAGGTACATGAAAAAGTGCTAAGCATTGGTAATCATCAGAGAAATGTAACTGAAAACCACAATGAGATATCACTCACACATGTTAGGATCGCTATTATTTAAAAAATCAAAATATAACAAGTGTTGGCAAGGCTGTGGAGAAATTGGAACACTTGTACACTGTTGGTGGGCATGCAAAATGGTACAGCAGCTATGAAAAGAGTATGGCGGTTTCTTCCAACTAAAAATAGAACTACCCTATGTTCCAGCAATCTCAGTTCCTAGTACATATCCAAAAGGACTGCAGTCAGAATCTTGGCTTTTGATTTCTGGCTCCAAATCAGTCTGTGATAAAGCTCTGCTGTGTCAGATTGTGAAGGCAGTGGTCATGTCAGCTGCTTCTGCTGGTCATGATTTTAGTTAGGTCAAACCCCGGGAGTCACTCTAGCGTCCTCCCTCTTTACTACACCCTGTGTCCAACAGGGCCCCTATCTGGATGCTTCTCTCTCTTTAAGGACTCCCGCCTGTGCCTCTTCTTTCCTCCCAGGGCTCCCGCCTCAGGGCAGCCGCCTCCTCCCTGCCCTAATCTAATGCAAGGGCTCCCTGGTGGCCCCTGTGCGTCTACTCTCATCCTTCTCAATGCATCCTCTAGACTGCGGCGACGGTGAGCACACATCTCGGTACAAATCTCCTCCAATTAAAACCTTTCCATAGCCGCCAGTGTCACGAAGATAAAACCCACATTCTGCCACATAGCATTCACAGTCTTGCATGATCTGGCCCCTACTTATCTCTCCAGCCTGGTCTCTCCCTGGTTGCTTTGCAACCAGGAAACCCCCAACCCTCCTTATGAGTCCTTAAATACAACTTAGTTTTTCTCACCTACAATGAGATGCTCAAACATGCTTCCATCTTCTTCTCTTGAGTCAGTCCTACTTGTTGTCAGTGCCTCCGCTTCAGCATCACCTCCTCTGGGAAGCCCTCCTAAAGTTAGGTTAAGAAGACTTCCTCTGCCATCACATGGAAACCTCTTTCTGTTACCCATCTCGCAGTCTCACCAGACTCCTTGATAATAAGGCTCATGTTACCTACCAGACACTGTTTTAGCACAGGAGCTGAATAGTCAAATCTTCACACCCATCCACTGTTTAGCACTTTCATTTTACAGATGATGATGCGAGGCACAGAACAGGTAAGCAAATTTACCAAGATTATAGGTGACAAAGCCAGGCTTGAAGCTAGCCCATGGTTTTGACCATTAGGCTGTACCATGTATATTTAAGTGAATAGCAGAGAGTCTTCTTTTCTGGCAATTTTGCAGTTTTCCTTTGAGCAACTGGGCTGAGCCCCTGTGGCTGTAATCAGAATTTTGTGAGTTGCACCTGGACGGGGAGGACAAAGGGAGGGAGGGGCCAGTTATGCCCTGAAGGCAGGCTGCCTGTTTTTGTAAATAAAGTTTTATTAGGACACAGCCACACCTCTTCATTTACATATTGTCTCTAGCAGCTCTGGTTCTACAATGGCAGAACTTGTGAGCTGTTGTGAGAGACCTCACGGCTTGCAAACTCTAAAATATTGCTAGTACCATCAGGCTCTTTAAGAAAAGGCTGGCAGACCCCCATCAGAGAAGCCCGTACAGCTATTAAGTGGCAGAGCTGGCTGGGAGATGAAAACCTTTTAGACTCCAAAGCTTGTGCTTGGACATTTCCAAGGCGTGTCCCCTGCAGCCAAGGGCTGGGATGGATAACCACAGAGGCAGCCTGCACCGAGAGGCAGGGGCCCGGGGAAGTGCCGTCAACAGGATCGCGCCTGCCTCATCCCCACACTTCTCTGTGTTTTCTCCTCCCCGCCTGTGTCTGGTCTTAGCTGAGGATGTGGTCTATAGAGCTCATGGCTTCAGCATCAGAGTTTCCATCCCCTTCTCAAGCTCCTTCTGAAAGAACCAGTCTGCCGCCTTTTGCCTGGTGCCAGCTCACTCCCTCTAGGCAGGTGCCAAGAATGAAAGTTCACATTTCCTCCATCCGGCTTCCTGGTTTTCTCTCCCAGGGGCCCATCACTCCAGACTGGTCTCAGTGCCACAGATGGAGGTGGTTATAAAAGTGCATCACTAAATGGAATTGGGGAAAAATAAAATCCCCATCATGGAGCAGAGCAGAGCAGCGCAGTGTATGTGTGTGTTTGTGTGTGTGTGTAGACGGGGTGCTGGAGGATGGGACTGAGAAGTGGGCTTTTCAGAGAGAGAGAGAGGACAAAGGCCCCAGGGAGGGAGGGTTTCATGGGGCTGTCAGCAGCAAGAAGGGTGATTTAAAATCAATTTCCTGGCCAAGAAGAATCACTCTTGCCAGGGTGAAATATAATGTGAAACAGGAAAGAAAGGCAAGCTCGGGCCCTGCCATGATGTGCCTCAGGCCCTCCTGCTTATGAAGCAAATAAATAACCTTCTCCACAGGCCGCCAGGTCAGCTCCGTTATCAGAGCTGGGACAGATGCTAGGCATGACCAGCTCTAGTTGCCAGGCTGGGACATAGGACTCCAGAGGGACAAGTGGCCCCTGAGGGCTGCCCTGGCTCTGTATGTGAATGACTTCAGCTTCAAGCATCTTGGGTACCAGACTCATTGTGAACTTGCCCTTTGGTCTCTAGTCATGAGATGAGGATTCTTCTGGTAGAAAATGACAAAAACCCAATTTGATTTAGTCTAGACTCCAACGGGCTATATTGACTCCAGTTATCACATGTCAGGCCAAACGAACGGGCAGAGTCGAGTGTCAGGCACTCACACGCTGCAGGACAAGACTGCTTCTCTCAGGGTCACCTGAATTCTCCCACGTGGGCTTTCTCCACCGGGGGCCACCTCAGGGACCGTTGGCCACTCTCAGACTCACAAACCCAGGTTTCAACACTGAGAGGAAAAGCTCATATTCCCTTGCTTCTAACTTGAGAAACCCCAGAGGAGGGTTCTGATTGACTGAGCAGAGACTCTGGGCTCAAAAAGGGGTACGTGGTTCCCAGAAGAAAGAAGAGTCTGAAGACATAAACTGTGATGTGTGCCACAGTGTATGAGCTCTTGCCTTAGTCCCTGGCTGCCTCTGCTCCCAGCAACCATGTGCTGCCCTTGGAGTTTGGAGGTGTTGTCTACACCCCTTGCCTCTGTGTCTCTACTCCTCATTTTTCTCCTCTGCACCTTGCAGTCCCACTCTGGTCCTTCCACATCATGGAAAATCTCCCTTGAAGGTTATGATGAGATAATCATTAGCCAGAGTCCCCAATCTCATCCCATTCTCTTGACTTCCCTGCAGGATGTATGTGGTTATTTGCCACCTGCAGCTTTAGGACATTCTCCCATCTTGTATCTGAGAAAGTGTACTCTCCACCCACCTTCTGACTGCTCCCTTTCAGTTCTTTCTCCAACCCTTCTTCGTAACCCAATCCCATAATGAGGAGTTTTCTTCAAGAACTGCTCTTTTATTTTCTTCATCTCATCAGTCTCTTTTGATAATTTCAATTAGTCTCAGAGGAACATTAAAACAAGCCTAGTGAATAGAGAAAGGAAGGTGATATTCCTGTAGACCCCTGGAGGAGGGCATGGCAACCCACTCCAGCGTTCTTGCCTGGAGAATCCTGAGTGGAGGAGCCTGGCGGGCTACAGTCCACAGGGTCACAAAGAGTCGGACACGACTGAGTGACTGAGCATGCGTGCACAGAAATATTTAACCTGCTCAGAAGAAACACATTAGGACTCAAGAGGGCTCCTCAAGAGAGCTGTCCATTTCATCATTGGGTGGGAGAGCAAGCCAGAGCAAGCCCAGAAGGGACAGGTTGACTGATTTCATCTCTGAGCACCCAGGGCTAGCCCAGATTTTAGCACTGGGCTTAGGACTTCCCTGGTGGCTCAGACGATAAAGCATCTGCCTACAATGTGGGAGATCTGGGTTCAGCCCCTGGGTTGGGAAGATCTCCTGGAGAAAGAAATGGCAACCCACTCCAGTATTCTTGCCTGGAAAATCCCATGGACGGAGGAACCTGGTAGGTTGCAGTCCATGGGATCGCAAAGAGTTGGACACGACTGAGCGACTTCACTTTCATTCTTTCTTAGGACCTTAAGTAGATGAGTGGGAGATTCTGTGTGAGGGGGATCTCCCCATCCTGCAGACATGAGAGAGGAGACTGGGCAGCCGTGAATCGGGACACGCTGGTGGGGTGTTAGGCTAGAGTGGGGGAGTGGGGGAGTTCCTTCCAATTTCTAAATCACTGTGGCTCTTGGGCTCAGAAATGAGATTTTGAAAGAGGCTTGGGTCCTCTCATGCCAAAGGGTAAAGTCAGTGAGTCCTTCTTCCTCCTCTAGTTCAGCTGGGTTCATTCTGTGGCCCTGGAGAGATGCAAGTGCTTAATCCCTTCCTCCAGCAAACCTCAGGGGGCCTTCCTCCTCTGTTTATTCCAGTTTTCAAGTAGCCCTTCTTCAGGGCCTGCCCTAGGGCAGGCAGTGTTCTGGGTGTAGAGACAGGTGGATGAACTACTGTGACTCCGACTAGCAACTAAAGTATCAGTGGCTCCGTCATGTCCCATTCTTTGCGACCCCACGGACTGTAGCCCTCCAGGCTCCTCTATCTGTAGAATTCTCCAGGCAGGAATACTGGAGTGGATAGCCATTCCCTTCTCCAGGGGATCTTCCCAACCCAGGGATCAAACCCAGGTCTCCTGCATTGCAGGAAGATTCTTCATAGTCTGAGTCATTTGGGACGTCCAACAACAATGCCTAATAGTGCCTATGACATGCCAAGAACATCAAGTCTAAACAAATCAAACGAGGTCTCTCTGCCCTTATGGAGCTTAAACTCTAGCAGAAGAGACAGGCAGCAGCAGCAAGCCAAGATATTATGAGGAGAAAGGCTATGCTGAGAATAATATTGGGTAACGGGAGGAGCTGGATTGGGGGTTAGAGGATACAGAGGGCGAGTCATTAGGAATTGTCTCCAGGGAAGTCACCCCCTGCCTGGAGATGGTCTCTGCCTCTTCAGCCCCCACTCCCAGCCTGACAGCTGCTCTTCTCCAGCAGCTGGAAGAACTCATCCTACTTTAGGAAGGGACCAGACTCCCCATGCTGCTGCTGCTGCTAAGTCTCTTCAGTCATGTCCGACTCTGTGCGACCCCATAGACAGCAGCCCACCAGGCTCCCCCGTCCCTGGGATTCTCCAGGCAAGAACGCTGGAGGACAATAAATAGGAAATTAGTTGAAAACGTCTGTACACACAGAAAAGGCACAAAGACATAATATCCAGAGAGCAAGATGGTTTTTATTTGACTTTTTTTTTTTTTTTGGTACCAGAAGGAGGTTTACCTAGATCTGTGTATATTGGTTGGGGGAGGAGACTGAGGAAACCACTGCAAGCTCATCCTAGTTCTTCCCAATTTGTTACCCTTCCCACTCACCTACTGAGGGTCTCTTCTGAGCTCAGAGGGACTCTCTTTGGAGAAGAATCGTGCACATTGCAATGGGTGCAGAGGGGATGTGGGAGATGGCACCCAGAGAATTATTAGCATCATCTTTCCACATTTAAAATTCGAGTTTATGGGCTTTGTCTCTTTAGCCCGCGGTTTTCTCATTGTGGAGCTTACATTTTTATTGGTGGGAATAAAAGTCAGTGGCAGCTGATGTGGCCCTCTGGAGTTGGAGGCAATAACCATTGTGGGCAATGCAGCCTGGAAAATAATCATAATAATAAGCAGCAAAAAGGGAGACAGCTCTTTGAAGGTGGTTGATGAATGGCTATAGACTCACTAACACCTCCCCACCCTCCTCACCACCATCGCCAACACCCAGCTTCTTGTAGCCCTGCAAAAATCTAAATAGAAAATGCAGCACCTGGAGAGATGGGCACAAAGGAAGGAAGCTGAGGACGTTTGTCCCAGGGGTCTCGCAACTGGAAGGTTAAAGGCTGCTGGGATGAGCAGGAGTCCCTGGAACAGGGAGGGAAGGGAAATGAGGTTTTCAGAGCCATCTGAAGCATAGTCGGGTGAGTGGTTTATGTGTAAACCACGTGTAAAGCATCTAATATGGAGCCTGGAACATATAGACTGTTAATAAATGATAGTTCCACATCCACCCATCCCAAGGCTGAAGATGGAACCAGTGATGTTTTTTCAAGAGAAGAAGGAGAAATCGAAGGAGAATCCCTTGGGTTAGATCTGGCCACTTGAACATGCCAACTGAAAAGAGTTTGAAAGTGCCCCCAGAGGCTGAGGGGGTCCCTCCTTTCAAGCATCTTCTCCTCCAGTAGATTCTGGGTTTTCACCGTCAGTATCCCTTTTGTTCGCCTTGCTATATTCTTTCTCCTGTGTTCTGCATCCTCTGCCCTGCTATATGTGGGGTCTTATTCCCTATGATATGACTGGACATGCCATTTCTTTCTTTCAAGGTGAGAGGACCTAAAAGTTTTTTTTAAGGCTGGTGCCATGTGCCAGATACTGTGTAAGTTGTATTACATCATCATTATTATTTTTTTTTTCTAACCCATACAACCACCTGGGAGGCAGGCACTGAGGTTTTCATCTTACAGAGGAGAGAACTTGAGTTCTGGAAGGTCGAGTGATTTTTTTGTGAGTCAGGGAGCAAGGGGTCTGGAATCCAGGCTGGTCAGACCCCAGAGCCCATGTTCTTTTTATGATATTAGGTTGCCTCCAAAGTGGGTAGAGAGAACTGAGTTCAAATGGGCCTTCAGTTAATAGGTGAGCTAGCTCACCTGTCCCAGTAAGATTCTGGGCACCCTCCCCACCAAGCGCCCAGACTCTGGGAGCCCATTGTTGGGAAAACTCTGTAGAGACTGTTTGGTGGACTCTGCCCATCTGCCTCCTATGTTGAATCTGCTTGAGTGTTTGCAAAGATGGGGAACTCACTCCTCCCAGCAGGCAGCATGCTGTAGCGTGATACTTCTCAAAGTATTGAATGTGCAACTTTGTAAGGCAGCTTCAGCATCACCTGTTAGACGTGCAAATTCTCAGGCACCACCCCAGCATCAGAGACTTTGGGGGCGGGCCCCAAAACCATGCCTTCTGAGGGATTCTGATGATACTCAAGTTTGAAGCCCACTAGCTTAGTGGACTTGAGATCAGAGAGATCTGGGCTACCACCCTGGTGACTTTGGCAAGGTAGCTGGAAGGACTTTGTCTTAATTGCTCACATTTCCTGAGTATTGTGGTAGACTGAATAATGCCCCCTTCATCATCAAAGATGTCCAGTTGCCAATCCACAGAATCTGTGAATATGCTACCTTATTACAGCAAAAGGGATTTGGTAGATGTGAATAATTTAAGAATCTTGAGTGGGGAGATTATTTGGGTGGGCACAATTTACTCATGAAAATCTTTATAAGAAGCAGGCAGGAGCATCCAAGAGAGAAAAGGTTATGTAACAACAGAAATAGAAACTGGAGTGGTGAGGCATGAGGCAAGAAATGCAAGCAGCTTGTAGAAACTGGAGATGAAGGCATGGATTCTTCCCTGGAGCCTCCAGGGTGAAGAAGTACAGACAACACCTTAATCTTGGCCTTGTAAGACTTGTTTCATACTTCAGACCTCCAGAACAGCAAAAGAGAACAAATTTCTGTTGTTTTAAACCACTAAGTGTGACCATTTGTTACAGAAGCGATGGGAAACTGAATATCAGTACTTGCTAGATGCCAGGCTCTGTTCAAAGTGCCTTACCTGTAGAAAGTTATCCATTATTTCTTATCGCTATTTAATCCTTATGACAACCCTTTTCTGAGTGCACTGTTAAGTCCTTTTTACAAGTGAGAACACACAGGCACAGAGAGGTTAAGTCACTTGCCTAAGATCATACAGCGAGCGAGGGGCAGAGCCTGGATTTGCTGTCTGGCTCTAAGCTTTATCTCACATGGCTGGACTCGCTCTTTATCCTAGGAGGATTGCCTTTGCACATTTCACCTCTCTGCCCCTTCTGTATTCAGCAAAGCTTCTATGCTTCCTGTTCCTGTTTTATTCTATCAGTAAAGCTCTGCCTGTTGCTGGGGCCAAATGGCCCAAGCCAAAGCCTTGCACTTTCTGTGCTCCATTCTAATCATCTCCTCTCTGACCTGGGGGAAACTTAGCTTTGGGGCCTTTCCCAGAGGTGGGGGCACAGGCCCCAGTGGTCCTGGCTGAGTCCTTCCTGCCTGTAGCAGAAGGGACTCCACTCTGCCTGGATGCTGGGCCTCCTAGCAGGCAAAGCACAGAGGACAGCCTCAGGGGCTTGCCTGAAGCTATGCCTAACCAGAATGCCCTTCCTGGCCAGGTGCCAGGGCTCTCTCTGAGGTTCCCATCCATCCCACAGTGAGAACTACCTTCTGGCTCTTGCTGCAGTGTATACACATGTGTGGGTTGCATTTCATTCATGCCAGAATCTGACACATGGGCAGAATTTTTGTAGCTAGCATATGGCTGGGAACCCTCAGATAACATGCTCAGTGGGGACCCATTCTGAACCAAGATTTCGATTGAAAACACAAGTCAGCAAAGAACTAAGGACTGGGATAGGCACAGAAGAGCCCTCAGTCTCCAAAAGTAGACTTTCTAGTGCATGTGTGTCTAAGTGTGTGCAATGCATATTTGACTGTATGTGTTGGAATATGTCTGTGTGACCACAGGTGAATTGTATGACTATTTGTGTATTGTGAGGTGGGTGAACTCTGAGGCTTATTGTGAACCTCTGAGTAGGCAAATGGTTTTGTGAGTGTGTGCATGGGTGTGTTTGAGTGTGTGATGAGGATGCTTTCATAAGTGCAGGTGAGTGTATATCATGTGTGACTAGTAGGGTAGAGTAACAATACATGCTTCTGGGAGTGAGAGCACATGTGTGTGCAGTGAAAGGGTTTATGGGACCATGCACGCTCAGGTGTGAGCTTGTGTGTGTGTGCAATGGTGGGAGTGAGCAGGGGAGTGCTCTGCATCTCCGTGCTTCTGTATCTCAGTGAATGCTCCTGGTTAAACAGACTCAAGGTTGTCTCTCCAGCTCCTGTTTGCAGAGCCTGGTGTTTTACGACCAAGCCTCCTGGGCACAGTTTCAATGATGCCCAAACAACAAGGCCTTTCAGCAAAAGATCCTGACAGATGGGCCACAAGTTTCTTAAATCCCAGCCTCATGGTTGTGCAACCGAATTTCGGCCCTTAACTTGACCAGAGTGCTCTCAGAAGCCCTCCGCCAGGGCTCTCATCCTGGGAAGCCGCTGTGCACAGCACATCTAGGAAGGATGCCCATCTCACATCTCAGCTGGTGCTCTCAGCGAACAAGGCAGCATGGTCTATATAGATTCCTTCTGAATCTGGTCACCAGAGGCTGAGCCTGGGGGCCTGTCCCTCCATCACCACTCTCTTGCTCTGCAACTTTTTGCAATGTACTAAAGCATTTTAGTATGTTGCAAACAGGCTGGGCACAGCAAACAGACCAAGTGTTTTCCAAATAGGGGCATTTTCTCCATTCTGTAGATCCGACAGAGCACTGGAGATCAAATCTGAGGCGATTTTGAGAAATCCCAGACGGAAAGTCTGGAGAGGAGGAAAATGACGGAATGAGACGCATGGTGTGTGCCCACGGGAGCAGCTGGGCAGCAATTGTTCCTCAAGCTGTAGTTGTAGCTTATAAAGTGCTTTTATACACATCATCAAATTTTAGTCTCATAACAATCCTTGGAAACAACATTGTTCACTTTTTTCTTTTTCTTTTTCTGAATTATTTTTTGGCTGTGTTGCATGGCATGTGGGATCTTAGTTCCCTGACCAGGGATCAAACCCGTGCGCTCTGTATTGGGAGTGCAGAGTCTTAACTGGACCGGCAGGGAAGTCCCTATTCACATTTTATGGGTGACAAATCTGAGACTCAGAGAGGTTAAGTGACTTGTTCAAGGCCACACAGCTTTGAACTACTGGAGCGGGATGTCAATCTGGAGGAATAAGACTCTGATCTGCATTAGGCAGGCGAAGTCGGAGGGTGGTCTCAGCCGTAGGTAGTTTGCAGAAGGGCATTAGTAACTGGCACTGCAGGGTTCTTCCTCCACAGACACATCCACAGTCAAGTCCTGGTCCTTCCTTCTATCATATGCTTTCCTTGCTAATCTCTCCTTAGCCATGGTGCTTTTGACTCCAACTGAGGGCAAACAAATCAAGACAAAAAGTCAAGTCAGGAGTTATTGATGGAATGGCTGCTGTGGGCCTGCTCTGTGCCAGGTATTGCGGTGTGATATAAAAGAAACAAAAATGTAGCCTTTGTTTATGATCTGCTGCAGGAGGCAAGTCTCAACCACCTGTCACTTTCTTGCTGGGTGACAGTGGGTAAGTCATTTGTTCATTTACTCACTCTCTGACAGGACCATCTGTTACTTTGGCTCTCCAGCGGCTACCTTTCCTTCATTTCTACACCCCAGATTTCCTTGAAAACTCAGTCGTCCCTCTCCGTATGGCACTCTCTGTGGTGCTTTATCCCCCGACACTTTAGATAGAGGGTTTGACTCACACCTGGCTAATTGTATTGTGTTCACTGGCCAGAGACTGGCCTAGGGATGGTCATGTGATCCATGCAGAGCCAGTGAGATGTAAGGAGGCTTGGATGGAACTCTCAGAAGGAGGTACTGGATTTATGACTGGTGAACCATGAGGGAGTGGGAATCTGGGGCTGTGTGAGCAGCTTGCCTCCAGATGGATCCTGAGAAAAGAGCCAACGCATGGGGAAGACCAGACTCAGGCTGGAGACAGAGCTCAAGCTCTGGCATTGTGGAGCCTCTGAAACCAGCTATACTGAGCCTGAGCCGGCATATTCATGAGAATGCAGACTAAGCTGCTATGATAAAGAGGCTGACATATGCAATGGTGTCAACAAAATACACTCCCTTCTCAGGTCATAGCTGAGAGATAAGTGACCCGGGGAAGACAGGACGGCTCTGCCATCCTCAATTCCTGGATTCTTTCCCTAGGCCCAAGGCAGCTGCTCCAGTATTTGTCTTCTCCCTGGTTGGAAAGGGAAAAGGGACAGCTGCTGCTGCTAAGTCACTTCAGTCGTGTCTGACTCTATGCGACCCCATAGACGGCAGCCCACCAGGCCCCCCCGTCCCTGGAATTCTCCAGGCAAGAATACTGGAGTGGGTTGCCATTTCCTTCTCCGATGCATGAAAGTGAAAAGTGGAAGTGAAGTCGCTCAGTCGTGTCTGACCCTTAGCGACCCCATGCAGCCTACCAGGTTCTTCCATCCATGGGATTTTCTAGGCAAGAGTACTGGAGTGGGGTGCCATTGCCTTCTCTGGAAAAGGGGCAGGGGAACGTTTAAAAATGTTTCAGTTCAATTCAGTCGCTCAGTCATGTCCAATTCTTTGCAACCCCATGGACTGCAGCATGCCAGGCTTCCCTGTCTATCATCAACTCCCAGAGCTTGCTCAAACTCATGTCCATTGAGTCGGTGATGCCATCCAACCATCTCATCTTCTATCATCCCCTTCTCATCCTGTCTTCAATTTACACCCAGTACAATTAACCTGCTTTAAGTGTACAAATCTAAGATGACAGATGTACACTGTCATGTAACCACCATTACAATCAAGATATAGAACATTTCCATTCTTTAAAGTCAATCTCATTCCCCAACCCCAGTCCTGAGTAACAACAACCTATTCTCTGTCCCATGGATGGAGGAGCCTGGCAAGCTAAGGTCTGTGGGGTTGCAAAAAAAGTCAGACACGTCTTAGTGACTAAACAAAAACATTCTTTATAATTTTGAGTTTTCCAAAATTTCATATAAATGGAATCACCTGATATGTATTCTTTTTGTTTGGCTTCTTTGATTTAGCATATTGCTTTTGAGACTAAGCCATATTATTGCATGTATCATTCATTGTTTGTCTCTATATTGCTGAGCAATAGTCCATTGTAAATATTTACTGTAAGTTATTTTTCCTTTTACCAGTTGATAATCATCTGGGCCATTTCCAGTTTCTGTCTGTTATTAACAAAGCTGCTGTGAACACTTGAGTAGAAGTCTGGGGTCCATAGTTTGAAGTCTGTGGTCATTGTTAATTTGAGAAGAATGTGTATGTAGCTGTCCGAGTATTCTATAAACATCAGCTAAGTAAAATTGTTGATGGTGAGGTTTAGATCTTTATGCTTTTTATGTGGTCTTATTCGTTCAATGACTCAGCTTGGTGTGCTGAAATCTCTGACTATAACTATGGATTTGTTTTTTTTTCTCCTTTCAGTTTTATCTGTTTGCATCATGTATTTTGAAGCACAACAAATTGGTGCATGAACATTCAATATTATATTGTATTAATGAATTGGTCCTTTTATTACTAGGAATTGTCACTTTTTGTCCCTGGAGTATTCATTGCTCTGAATTATTTTTATCTTCTATTAATATAGCCACCCAAGCTTTCTACTGATTAGTTTTCAAGTCTAATTTTTTCCGTCTTTAATTTCCAATATATTGTATTAATGAATTGGTCCCTTTATTACTAGGAATTGTCACTTTTTGTCCCTGGAGTATTCATTGCTCTGAATTATTTTTATCTTCTATTAATATAGCCACCCAAGCTTTCTACTGATTAGTTTTCAAGTCTAATTTTTTCCGTCTTTAATTTCCAACCTATCTTTGTCTTTACAATTAAAGTGAGTTTGTCTTAGGTAGCATATTATTGGGTCTTACTTTTCTACTTAAGCTGACAATCTCTGCTTAGGCCATTTAAATTTAATATAATTGTCAATATAGTTGGATTTAAACCTACCATTTTGCTATTTGCTTTCTATATATCCCATCTATTTTTTGCTCTCCATGGGGTCGCTAAGAGTCAGACACGACTGAGTGACTTCACTTTCACTTTTCACTTTCATGCATTGGAGAAGGAAATGGCAACCCACTCCAGTGTTCTTGCCTGGAGAATCCCAGGGACGGAGGAGCCTGGTGGGCTGCTATCTATGGGGTCGCACAGAGTCGCACACAACTTAAGTGACTTAGCAGCAGCAGCAACAGTATTCTTTTCCTGCTTGCTTTTAGATAAAATATTTTTTATAATTCTATTTTATTTCTAATTTTGACTTATTAGTATATGTCTGTGTTTTATTTTGTTTTACTGTGCTTCAACAGTGTATATATTTACCTATCACAAGTGAACAAGAACTACAGAACCTCTTGATGAAAGTGAAAGAAGAAACTAAAAAAGCTGGCTTAAAGCTCAACATTCAGAAAACTAAGATCATGACATCTGGTCCTATCACTTCATGGCAGATAGATGGGGAAACAGTGGAAATAGTGGCAGACTTTATCTTTTTGGGCTCCAAAATCACTGCAGATGGTGACTGCAGCCATGAAATTAAAAGACACTTGATTCTTGGAAGAAAAGTTATGACCAACCTAGACAGCAGGTTAAAAAGCCTCAGAGACATTACTTTGCCAACAAAGATCCATCTAGTCAAAGCTATGGTTTTTCCAGTAGTCATGTATGGATGTGAGAGTTGGAGTATAAGGAAAGCTGACTGCTGAAAAACTGATGCTTTTGAACTGTGGTATTGGAGAAGACTCTTGAGAGTAGCTTGGAGAGTAAGGAGATCCAACCAGCCCTTCCTAAAGGAAATCAGTCCTGAATATTCATTGGAAGGACTGATGCTGAAGCTGAAACTCCAATACTTTGGCCACCTGATGCGACTAGCTGACTCATCTGACAAGACCCTGATGCTGGGAAAAATTGAATGCTGGAGGAGAAGGGGATGACAGAGGATGAGATGGTTGGATGGCATCACTGACTCAATGGACATGAGTTTGAGTAAACTCTGGGAGTTGGTGATGGACAGGGAGGCCCGGCGTGCTGCAGTCCATGGGACTGCAAAGAGTCGGACATGACTGAGTGACTGAACTGAACAGATCACAAGCTAATTTACGATATGTCACTTCACATGTCACTTCTTGGGTTTTGTGCCACAGTTGTTATATATTCTGTGTGTGCTATGAACCAGAAATTCATTTTTATTTTTTGCTTTAAACAGTTATCTTTTAAAGTGACTAAAAAGTAAAGACAATAAGTATTAAATAATAAATATTTTATATTTAGCTGCATATTTTCCGTTTCTGGGCTCCATTCCTCTGTGTCGATCCAGAGTTACTTCTGTTACTTTCCTTCTGTCTGAAGCACTTCCTTTAGTATTTTTTGTAGTGCTCATATGTTGATGAATTTTCATACTGTGTTTGCCTGAAAAGGCTTCCCTGATGACTCAGTGATAAAGAATCAGCCTGCAATGCAGGAGATGGAGGTTCAATCCATGGGTCAGGAAGATCCCCTGGAGAAGGAAACAGGAACCTACTCCAGTATCGCCTGAGAAATCTCATGGAAAAAGGAGACTGGTGGGCTATAGGCCACGGGGTCACAAAAGAGTTGGGTGTGACTTGGTGACTGAACAACAACAACATGCCTGAAAAAATATTTGTTTTACCTTCATTTTTGGAAGCTGTTTTCACTGGGTTCAGTGATATATTGATTCAGTATGTTAAAGAGGTTGTTCCACTGTCTTGCAGCTTGTATCTTTCTGTCGAGAAGTCGGTTGTTATTCTTATCTTTGGTCCTATACACATAGTCTCTTTTTTCCTCCTGTAGCTGAGTTTAAGATTTTCTCTTTCTCACATAAGTAATTTGATTATTATGTATTTTGGTACTATTTTCTTCGTAATTCTTGGAGTTCACTAACTTTCTTTATCTACAGAATTTTTTGTCAAATTGAAAAAAAAAGGCTATTATTTCCTTATATATTTTTTGTCCCTCCTCTTTTTTTTTTTTTTAACTGAGTCTAGAATGTTAGGCTGTTTGCTGTTGTCTCAGGCTAAAACTCACCTAAGGGTTTTTTAGTCTTTTTTTTTTTTCTTTCTTTGCCTCTTTTGAGGTAGTTTTTTACTGGTATCTTCAAGTTCACTGATTTTTTTTCTTTTGCAGGCTAATTTGCTTTTAATCCTATTTATTTCATTTTTTAATTTCAAATAATAAATTTTTCATCTGTGGAAGTTCTGTTTGAATTTATTTTATATCTTCTATTTCTCCTTTTGTGTGCATTTTTCCATTTGCATCTCTGAACACATGCTATTATAAGCTTTATAATTTATAATAATTGTTATGAGTTATCAGTTCAGTTCAGTCACTCAGTCGTGTCCGACTCTTTGCGACCCCATGAATCACAGCATGCCAGGCCTCCCTGTCCATCACCATCTCCCGGAGTTCACTCAGACTTACGTTCATCGAGTCCATGATGCCATCCAGCCATCTCATCCTTGGTCGTCCCCTTCTTCTCCTGCCCCCAATCCCTCCCAGCATCAGACTCGTTTCGAATGAGTCAACCCTTCGCATGAGGTGGCCAAAGTACTGGAGTTTCAGCTTTAGCATCATTCCTTTCAAAGAAATCCCAGGGCTGATCTCCTTCAGAATGGACTGGTTGGATCTCCTTGCAGTCCAAGGGACTCTCAAGAGTCTTCTTCAACA
>SJYT01060768.1:0-29811 GCA_006410635.1 Cephalophus harveyi
CTTTTATTAAACTTTATTTAATAAAATTCTGATAATAACCATTATTAACTCATAACATTTATTATATACTATGTACTACTCTAAATTTTTATGTATATTGATATTGTATATGTATGGAATATCCCCACAACCATATAAGGTAAATAGTTTCACTATCCTCATTTTACAAGTAAATTTTAGGAAACAGGTTAAGAAACCAGTCCAAATTTGAAAAGCTAACAAAGGTCAGAGCTAGGATTCAAATTCAAATAGTTTGTTTCACAGTCCTGTACTTATTCAGTACACTTGATAAGAAAGATTTCCTATCTTATATTAATAGTGGAAGTCTAAATATTTTATTAACTAAATTTTAAATAGTCTATTCAGAAATATTTTACAGAGGTTGGCAGTTATTTGATAGTAACTTAATGGCCACATGAAGTAAAACCCTGTTTAACACTTAAGCTTATTATCACTTTATCTGGCAACTTTATGATGACACTGGAGAAGCTCTATTGGACATAAGGGAATTGCTCTATTTATCTATCGTTGTAATATAATTTCTTAGGTAATATAAACTTAAAAACAGATATCAGCAAGACCACAGAATAGAAAGTCTCAGCCTTTATTTCCTCCTGGAACACTGATTTACCAAAGATAGACCTGCCGAAACCTTATGAGATCTCTAGAATCCAGTTAAGAAGTTGTAATATCCCACAGGAGCAAAAATCTAGAACACTCAGATTGAAATGGGTAAGAAGAGGAATTGCACTTCACTGATACCAGCCTGTGTTGCTGATCCTGTTCATGACACCAACTGTCTCGCAGTTCATCCTGCTCAGAGCTGTAATTGTCTTGCTGTTCACACTGTCTGCATTGTGCACTGAACTCACAGTAGGCAAGGCTCCAGCTAAGAGGCTGGAGAAGATGCAGGGAGCCATAGAGAAAGAGGAGAGTGAAAAAGTTGGCTTAATGGTCAACATTCAGAAAACTAAGATCATGGCATCTGGTCCTGAGAGAGTCATTTCCTAGGCAGGTTGATAAGAAGTCCATTGGTCCCCAAGGAGAGAGGGGTCTGAATTCTCAAAGAGGAAGAAAGGACAAACTTTTTCCCCCTCTACATTTCTTAGGATTATATAACAATAATGTGTTCTGCTTGAGGACAGTTCAGTTCAGTTCAGTCACTCAGTCATGTCCGACTCTTTGCGACTCCATGAATCGCAGCACACCAGGCCTCCCTGTCCACCACCAACTCCTGGAGTTCACTCAGACTCATGTCCGTCGAGTCCGTGATGCCATCCAGCTATCTCATCCTCGGTCATCCCCTTCTCCTCCTGCCCCCAATCCCTCCCAGCATCAGAGTCTTTTCCAATGAGTCAACTCTTCACATGAGGTGGCCGAAGTACTGGAGTTTCAGCTTTAGCATTATTCCTTCCAAAGAAATCCCTGGGCTGATTTCCTTCAGAATGGACTGGTTGGATCTCCTTGCAGTCCAAGGGACTCTCAAGAGTCTTCTCCAACACCACAGTTCAAAAGCATCAATTCTTGAGGACGGTCTCTGGAAAAAACCTTCTGGCTAATCCTGTTACCTTAAAATGTTAATTATGGGAGTAGGTCTAGTGAGGTCTTTACAACCTCCAGACATTCTTTTGATTCACTGCAATAACTAATTGGAGAGTATATAACTCTACTGCTAACAATAGCAAGGGGGTACTCTTTCTGTCCCCTTCTGAAGTCTATGTCAGAAGCTTTCTCTATCTCTTTTATGCTTTAATAAAACTCTATTGCACAAAAGCTCTGAGGGATCAAGCCTCGTTTCTGGCCCCAGATTGAATTCCTCTCCTCCAGGGGCCAAGAATCTGGCATCTTTTCATGGTTCAGCAACAACATTTCAGTCCCATCACTTTATGGCAAATAAATGGGGAAACAGTGGGAACAGTGGTTGACTTTATTTTGGGGGGCTCCAAAATCAATGCATATGGTGACTGCAGCCATGAAATTAAAAGATGCATACTCCTTGGAAGGAAAGTTATGACCAACCTAGATAGCATATTCAAAAGCAGAGACATTACTTTGCCAACAAAGTTCTGTCTAGTCAAGGCTATAAGGTTTTTCCTGTTATCATGTATGGATGTGAGAGTTGGACCATAAAGAAATTTGAGCATTGAAGAATTGATGCTTTTGAACTGTGGTGTTGGAGAAGACTCTTGAGAGTCCCTTGGACTGCAAGGAGATCCAACCAGTCCATCCTAGAGGAAATCAGTACTGAATATTCATTGGAAGAACTGATGCTGAAGCTGAAACTCCAATAGTTTGGCCACCTGATACAAACAGCTGACTCATTTGAAAAGACCCTGATGCTGGGAAAAATTGAAAGTGGGAGAAGAAGGGGACAACAGAGGATGAGATGGTTGGATGGCATCATTGATTCAATGGACATGAGTTTGAGTAGACTCTGGGAGTGGGTGATGGACAGGGAGGCCTGGCGTGCTGCAATCCATGGGGTCACAAAGACTTGGACATGACTGAGTGACTGAACTAAACTGAACTGAACTGACACAGTAAGTAAGTAGTATAGTCACTATTTCTATCCAAAGCTTCAGCGCATGCTCCCATAAGATTGAGGACTGTACTATGTAATAAAACCTACAGATTTTCCACCAAGAAGATACTGAAAAGTCTTGTGATTGTTTTGTTGTTTCTTTTCACCAAAAGCCCCATTTAGTTTATAAAAGTGAGAAATTTTCTTTCTCAACTATGACAAGTTTTCTTCTGTTAGTAGGTGAAGACTACATTCTATGCTTATTACATGCAGATATACTCCATTCATGGGGCTTCCCAGGTGGCTCAGGGACAAAAAATCCAGCCACCTGGAGATGCAGCACAGGAGATGTAGGATACTCGGGTTCAGTCCCTGGGTTGGGAAGATCCCATGGAAGAGGAAATGGAAACCTACTCCAGTATTCTTGCTGGGGAAATCCCATAGACAGAGGAGACTAGTGGGCTACAGTCCTTTGGGTCACCAAGAGTTGGACACAACTGAGTGGCTGAACGCACAACACACATACTTCTTTCTCCCTTTTTTCTTGAGTAAATTATCAGTGTCAAGTAACCAAAAACCTACTAAAAATGCCTTAAACAATAAGACAGTTATTAACTCATAAAAAGAAAAATTTCAAAGTTAGATGATTCCAGAGAAATCTAGTTAAAGAACTCTATAATCTCATCGTAGACCCCTGTCCTTTCCCTCTTCCATCTCTGCCATCTTTAGTCTGCTGATTTTTGTCCTCAGACACTTCTTTTTATGATTGAAAGCTAGAAGACAGAGTACTTCTTTTTTGTGTCTTATTTTTAGGATGAGGAAATCTTTCTGATGCCCTCTAGAAGTACTGCTTTTCATGTCTCATTGGCCAGAATTGCATCGCATGTTCATAGTTAAACCAATTTCTGACAAGAGGGTTTAGAATTTCCACGAGTGCATTAGATTAACCAAGATTCTTCCTTCCATGGTAGTGATGATAGCACAACATCATGACTGTATTTGCTTCCACTTTACACTTAAAAATGGTTAAGATGGTAAATTTTTGTTATGTGTCTTTTATCAGAATTTTAAAAATTGAATAAAAAAGTAAGATGCATCCCTTGAAATCAAAGGTGGCCTAGTTTCCTCTGAAGTGCATGATTCCCTGATATTCCAAATACAACAAGATTTCATTAACAAGAAATGGTTGAGTATAGAAAGAGTAGCTGCCTAGGAAATCAACAAAGTCTAATATATTTCTCAACCTCAACAGAGCCATTCATGTAAGTTAGCATTAGGAATGATTATGAGAGATCAAAATGGAGGGAAATTTAAATAATTTTAATTTTATCAATGTGCCATACATTTTCCATTTTAAATGAAGAAAAGAAAATTCTATAGATTCTTTAAATGTCAATATCAAATATTTTATAAATTTTAATGACAAATTAATAATCATTTTTTCTTTCAATCTCTGTTGATGCAGTCTCAGATACAGAGTCTAACAAATCTTTATCCATACTTCTAAACCAGTAATTATTGTTTTCTATCTGTGGTCGTCACTAGATGTGTATAAGAGACAGCTCTATCTGCTCCCTTCTGATGTCTATGTCAGAAGCTTTTTCTATCTCTTTTATACTTTAATCTTTCTTTCTTTCTCTCTCTCTCTCTTTTCAGCTGATTCCTTGGAGCACAGAGACCCGTCTTGCTCACTCTCCTGCCCCGGCTTCTAAGACTCTCTCGAGAAGGCACCCTGTGCCTTCACCCCGCCTCGAGAGGGTGCCCGGTACCTTCGTGAGAGACACAAGTCCTGTGTCAAGGACTTTATTGGTTTTCTGCATAAGCCAGGGAGTGTCAGCCTCTTTCTCTCTTTCACTTTCTTATCATCACCTCCAGACCACCAGGTCCTGGGCCATTAAAGGATCACAACAGGACTCCTGCCAGCTTAGGCCCCCTTTGGGGTCTTTATACTTTCAAAGTGGTGTCTCACGTGTCATCCCTCTGCTTCTCTCAGTAAGGACCTGCAAAACCCCCGCAGGTGCTGGGCCCAACACTGTGTCCCAGAGTCACAAAAGCCAAGCTGTCCGAGTTTCCCCTTGCACTGGCTGAAACTGCTCGCTCAAGACAACCATCTCCTCCTGAGTATATGGTTGATACACCGTGAACTCAGACATATTGGGGGCTCCTTGAGGATGCCCTCACCTCCACCATAGGCTGCTCATTTTTCACTTTCTTCTGTACAATGGGCCTTGCTGCCAAGCAGGTAGACACAGTCTCATAATGTTCATCTTCACCATCACTTAACACCCCACTGTAGGAGATGCTGGCTTCTTCAGGCCATGGGGTTCTTGCTCTAATGTCAATATTCATTGCTCTAGTTCTTCCAAGTGTCTCTGCATATTACACACTGGTGTGACGTCATGGAGAGCACTATCCATATTGGCCTTCAGGGCATTCAGGTGGTGCCAGCAGCAGTCTGTGCCACCTTGTTCAACAAATGGGAATTCACCACCTATAACACCTTGTCTTATACTACTCAAGATAGATTAAAGGCTTAAACACAAGACCTGAAACTGTAAGACTAGGAGAACAATAATACTGAAAGAGCTATATCTGGGCAACAATTTCTTGAGTCTCATAATGTTCATCTTCACCATCACTTAACACCCCACTGTAGGAGATGCTGGCTTCTTCAGGCCATGGGGTTCTTGCTCTAATGTCAATATTCATTGCTCTGGTTCTTCCAAGTGTCTCTGCATATTACACACTGGTGTGACGTCATGGAGAGCACTATCCATATTGGCCTTCAGGGCATTCAGGTGGTGCCAGCAGCAGTCTGTGCCACCTTGTTCAACAAATGGGAATTCACCACCTATAACACCTTGTCTTATACTACTCAAGATAGATTAAAGGCTTAAACACAAGACCTGAAACTGTAAGACTAGGAGAACAATAATACTGAAAGAGCTATATCTGGGCAACAATTTCTTGGATTCCACCAAGAACACAGGAAACAAAAGCAAACATAGATAAGTGGGATAATACCAAATTAAATGCTTGTACACAGCAAAGGAAAAATCAACAGAGTAAAAAGCAACCTATGGGATGGGAGAAAATTATTGCAAACCATCTATCTAATAAGGGGTTAATATCTAAAATATATTAGAAGCTCATACAACTCAATAGTAACAAATAATAGCAGTAATAATAATAATAACCTGATGATGATAATAATAATATATAAAATATAATAATAATAACCTGATTAGAATTTCAGAAGTATTCTGTTGAAGACTATGAGACCACCAAGAACACAGGAAACAAAAGCAAACATAGATAAGTGGGATAATACCAAATTAAATGCTTGTACACAGCAAAGGAAAAATCAACAGAGTAAAAAGCAACCTATGGGATGGGAGAAAATTATTGCAAACCATCTATCTAATAAGGGGTTAATATCTAAAATATATTAGAAGCTCATACAACTCAATAGTAACAAATAATAGCAGTAATAATAATAATAACCTGATGATGATAATAATAATATATAAAATATAATAATAATAACCTGATTAGAATTTCAGAAGTATTCTGTTGAAGACTATGAGTTTCTTTAGCTCCCAGATCAGTTAATTGACTACAGAGTAAGACTGGGCTTATGGAAAAACAGCTCTTTTGCAAGATAAAGTCTGCACGTCATTGGAACCCAAGACCATGAAAGGTTCTTTCCACAGAAAACTTCTCTAGTAGATTGAGACTGGCCAAAACAACAAAGTAGGAAGACCCTGAATTCACCTCCTCTCATGAACATACTGAAATATCTGCAGAACAATCATCAACAAAAAAGACCAGAAGCTATCAGAAATGATTTATAAATAAAGATATAAAGAAGGAAATACAACTATCAATAAAGCTAGGAGGGACAGGCTAGTAATATAATCAAGTCCCATACTCCCTAGTGGATGACCCACAAACTAGAGGATAATTATATTGCAGAGGTTCTGCCACAGGAGAGTTCTAAGCCTCATGTCAGTCTCCTCAGCCTGGGGGTCCTGAACAGGGAAGATAAATCTCAAAAGCATTTGGCTTTGAAGGCCAGCTAGGCTTAATTTGGAGAATTCCAAAGGACTGGGTGAAATACAAACTTCACTCTTAAAGAACACACACAAAATCTCATGAGCACCAGGACCCAGCAAAAGCAGTAATTCAATAGGAGCCTGAGCCATACCTACCTGCTTGTCTTGGTGCTTCTCCAGGAGAGGCAGAGTCAGCTGCAGCTCTCTCTAGGGACATGGACACTGGCAGCAGCTATATTTGGGAGCTTTCCCCTGAATGGGCTCTTCCATGGGCAGATGCCATCATGGGGCCCATCCTCAAGCTCACTGTCACTAAGGCTTGACCTTACCCAACCTATAGGCACCAGTACTGTGACACCTCAAGCCAAACAACTAACTGGGCAGGGATACAGCCTCACCCATCAGCAGACATGTTACCTAAAGATTTCCTGATTCCACAGCTTCCTCTAGACATGGCCCTGCCCAATAGAGGACCAGGACCCAGCTCCACCTGCTAGTAGGTAGGACTAACCTTGCCTTCCAGGAAGCCTGCACAGCCTCTAGGCCAATCTCCCCAACCACAGTCCAGATACTCAATGCAAGAAAATCACAATTTCAAAACCTGTGGACCCAGCCCACCTATAGCAGGCCTGAACCTACCCTGGGACTAGTGGGCCCCAGAACTGTCCCCTTAGCAGCCCAACATAATCTTCAAAACACTCCAGCTCTGTACCCAACTATGTAAAAAACTGCCTTCCCCCACCAGCAATCTGATATCAGTTTTTGGATTCCTAAGCCCAGCAACCCAGAGANTGGGACTAGTGGGCCCCAGAACTGCCCCCTTAGCAGCCCAACATAATCTTCAAAACATTCCAGCTCTGTACCCAACTATGTAAAAAACTGCCTTCCCCCATCAGCAATCTGATATCAGTTTTTGGATCCCTAAGCCCAGCAACCCAGAGAAGGCAATGGCAACCCACTCCAGTACTCTTGCCTGGAAAATCCCATGGACAGAGGAGCCTGGTAGGCTGCAGTTCATGGGGTCTCTAAGAGTCAGACACGACTGAACATCTTCACTTTCACTTTTCACTTTTATGCATTGGAGAAGGAAATGGCAACCCACTCCAGTGTTCTTGCCTGGAGAATCCCAGGGATGGGGGAGCTTGGTGGGGTGCTGTCTATGGGCTCGCACAGAGTCAGACACGACTGAAGTGGCTTAGCAGCAACAGCAGCAGCAGCAGGCCCAGCAACCAGACTCTAAGACCCAGCTCTGCATGCCAGTATTCCAGCACTACCCACAAGACTTGGCTTCACCTACCAGTGGATGGGCAACATCTTCAGCATCTTCTGGATCCTGACTCCACCCATCATTGAGCCAAGGACCCCTGGGGTTCTGCAGTTAGCCATCTCAACACCAGGCCCCACTAACCAGCAGCCACCCAAGGAGGGTTTGGCAATGCAGAGGCTAGAGGCCAACTAAGTCTAGCAGACTGCCCACACAGTATGCCTGTCACAATAGAAGGATCCATACAACCTTATCAGGGGGTACCATTAAAGCATATAGCTTAGGTCATGAGAGGAGAATGTACTGCCGGGATGCATAAGAGGTCTGTTACAGAAAGCCTACAAGGTTGAGAAACATAACTAACCTATTACATATATAAAAATATAAATAGAAACTAAGACAAAATGAGGTAGCAGAAAAATATGTTCCAGACAAAAAGTAGTAAAAAAATATTCTGTATCTACAATAATCAGTTAAAGGGTATACAGAACAATTAGATGTAAAATATGATAGTGAAAGCAGTAATCATGAGGAGAGGAGAGTACAAATGCAGGGTTTTTAAAATGCATTTGAAATGAAGAGATCAGCAGCTTAAAACAATCATGTAGATAAATAGATATATATTGCTGTATAGAAACATCAAGGTAGCCATAAACCAAAAATCTATAATAGATACACACACAAAGTAAACCGAGCATAACACTGAAGATAGTCATCAAATCACAAGAGAAGGGGACAGAAGATATATACAAGGATATATTATACAACACAGGAAATATAGCCAATATTTTATAATAACTGTAAGTAGAGTACAACCTTTTAAAATTGTGAATTACTATATTGCATACCTGTAACTTAAATAATATTGTATGTCAACAATACTTCAATAAAATAATTTTTAAAAATAACCTGATTAAAAATAGGCAAGAATAGTGTCATGAGTCCACTTACATAAGATTTATAAAGTGGTGGAACTCACAGAAGAAAATAGAATTACATTTCAAGTGGTTGCTTGAGGGATCTTAAGTTGCTATTCTGTGGACATAGAATTTCACTCATTCAAACTGAAAAAGTTCTAAAGCTCTGCTTTATGACACTGTGATTATAGTTAATAAAATTGTTAAGAGGGTAAATTTCATTATGTGTTTATTACAATTTTTAAAAATATAGGCAAGTTTACCTGGAAAAGATTTGCACAAAACCAGCTACAGTTGTTGCAGCTCCATCTTCAACTTCTTGACATCTCCCTTGACAAAAAGCACACTAAGTCATCTTCAAGTTTAAAGTATTCAGCAAATAGTGACACAGCAGAGACACCAGAGGGTGCAACTGATTCTCGTGACTAATATGATAATACTATATTAGCTGGTGATCCCTGGGTCAGAAAAATTACCTGGAGGAGGAAATGGCAAACTGCTCTGGTATTCTTGCCTGAAAAATCCCATGAACAGAAGAGCCTGGTAAGCTACAATCCAAAGGGTCACAGAGTTGGATACAACTGAGTGACTGACCACACACCCACTCTCCAGGTTGCTATATGAATATATACAGCAACACAAATTGGAATAAGATGGAACTTGTCCCCTGTTGGCAGAGTTACCCAAACAAATGGGATCAATAATCATCAAAACTAGTACAATACAGAATTGTTTCAAAACAAACTCATTAAAGATGCCAAATAAAAGCATTTGTTGTTGCTGTTTTTCAGTCACTAAGTCTTGTCTAATTCTTTGCAGTACGTGGACTGCAGGGTACAACAGGCTCAGCTGTCCTCCACTATCTCCCAGTGTTTGCTCAAATTCATGTCTGCTGCACATTATCTTTGACAAAGGAGGCAAAAATATACAATGGAGAAAAGACAGTCTCTTCCACAAGTGATGCTGAGAAAACTGATCAACCACACACAAAAGAATGAAATTAGAACACTTTCTAACATCATACACAAAAATAAACTCAAAATGAATCAAAGATCTAAATATAAGACCAGAAACTGTAAAACTCTTAGAGGAAAACATAGGCAGAACACTCTCTGACATAAATCATGGCAAGATCCTCTATGACCCACCTCCCAGAGTAATGGAACTAAAAACAAAAATAAACAAATGAGACCTAATTAAACTTAAATAATTTTGCACAATGAAGGAAACTATAAACAAATTGAAAAGACAGCCTCCAGAAGAGGAGAAAATAATAGCAAATGAAACAACTGAAAAGGATTAATCTCCAAAATATACAAGCAGCACATACAGCTCAATACAAGCACGGAAATTGAAACTGTAATCAGAAATCTTCCAGCAAACAAAAGCCCAGGTCCAGACGGCTTCACAGCTGAATTCTACCAAAGATTTAGAGAAGAACTAACACCTATCCTACTGAGACTCTTCCAGAAAATTGCAGAGGAAGGTAAACTTCCAAACTCATTCTATGAGGCCACCATCACCCTAATACCAAAACCTGACAAAGATGTCACCAAAAAAGAAAACTATAGGCCAATATCACTGATGAACATAGATGCAAAAATCCTTAACAAAATTCTAGCAATCAGAATCCAACAACACATTAAAAAGATCATACACCATGACCAAGTGGGCTTTATCCCAGGGATGCAAGGATTCTTCAATATCCGCAAATCAATCAATGTAATTCACCACATTAACAAATTGAAAAATAAAAGCCATATGATTATCTCAATAGATGCAGAGAAGGCCTTTGACAAAATTCAACATCCATTTATGATAAAAACTCTCCAGAAAGTAGGAATAGAAGGAACATACCTCAACATAATAAAAGCTATATATGACAAACCCACAGCAAACATTATCCTCAATGGTGAAAAACTGAAAGCATTTCCCCTAAAGTCAGGAACAAGACAAGGGTGCCCACTTTCACCGCTACTATTCAACATAGTTCTGGAAGTTTTGGCCACAGCAATCAGGGCAGAAAAAGAAATAAAAGGAATCCAAATTGGAAAAGAAGAAGTAAAACTCTCACTGTTTGCAGATGACATGATCCTCTACATAGAAAATCCTAAAGACTCCACCAGAAAATTACTAGAGCTAATCAATGAATATAGTAAAGTTGCAGGATATAAAATCAACACACAGAAATCCCTTGCATTCCTATACACTAATAATGAGAAAGTAGAAAAAGAAATTAAGGAAACAATTCCATTCACCATTGCAACGAAAAGAATAAAATACTTAGGAATATATCTACCTAAAGAAACTAAAGACCTATATATGGAAAACTATAAAACACTGATGAAAGAAATCAAAGAGGACACTAATAGATGGAGAAATATACCATGTTCATGGATCGGAAGAATCAATATAGTGAAAATGAGTATACTACCCAAAGCAATCTACAGATTCAATGCAATCCCTATCAAGCTACCAGCGGTATTTTTCACAGAACTAGAACAAATAATTTCAAGATTTGTATGGAAATACAAAAAACCTCGAATAGCCAAAGCAATCTTGAGAAAGAAGAATGGAACTGGAGGAATCAACCTGCCTGACTTCAGGCTCTACTACAAAGCCACAGTCATCAAGACAGTATGGTACTGGCACAAAGACAGAAATATAGATCAATGGAACAAAATAGAAAGCCCAGAGATAAATCCACACACCTATGGACACCTTATCTTCGACAAAGGAGGCAAGAATATACAATGGAGTAAAGACAATCTCTTTAACAAGTGGTGCTGGGAAAACTGGTCAACCACTTGTAGAAGAATGAAACTAGATCACTTTCTAACACCACACACAAAAATAAACTCAAAATGGATTAAAGATCTAAACGTAAGACCAGAAACTATAAAACTCCTAGAGGAGAACATAGGCAAAACACTTTCCGACATAAATCACAGCAGGATCCTCTATGATCCACCTCCCAGAATACTGGAAATAAAAGCAAAAATAAACAAATGGGATCTAATTAAAATTAAAAGCTTCTGCACAACAAAGGAAACTATAAGCAAGGTAAAAAGACAGCCTTCTGAATGGGAGAAAACAATAGCAAATGAAGCAACTGACAAACAACTAATCTCAAAAATATACAAGCAACTCATGCAGCTCAATTCCAGAAAAATAAACGACCCAATCAAAAAATGGGCCAAAGAACTAAACAGACATTTCTCCAAAGAAGACATACGGATGGCTAACAAACACATGAAAAGATGCTCAACATCACTCATTATCAGAGAAATGCAAATCAAGACCACAATGAGGTACCATTTCACACCAGTCAGAATGGCTGCGATCCAAAAGTCTACAAGCAATAAATGCTGGAGAGGGTGTGGAGAAAAGGGAACCCTCTTACACTGCTGGTGGGAATGCAAACTAGTACAGCCACTATGGAGAACAGTGTGGAGATTCCTTAAAAAACTGCAAATAGAACTGCCTTATGACCCAGCAATCCCACTGCTGGGCATACACACCGAGGAAACCAGAATTGAAAGAGACACATGTACCCCAATGTTCATTGCAGCACTGTTTATAATAGCCAGGACATGGAAACAACCTAGATGTCCATCAGCAGATGAATGGATAAGAAAGCTGTGGTACATATACACAATGGAGTATTACTCAGCCATTAAAAAGAATTCATTTGAATCAGTTCTAATGAGATGGATGAAACTGGAACCTATTATACAGAGTGAAGTAAGCCAGAAAGAAAAACACCAATACAGTATACTGACACATATATATGGAATTTAGAAAGATGGCAATGATGACCCTGTATGCGAGACAGCAAAAGAGACACAGATGTATAGAACGGACTTTTGGACTCTGTGGGAGAGGGAGAGGGTGGGATGATTTGGGAGAATGGCATTGAAACATGTATACTATCATGTAAGAACGAAGCACCAGCCTATGTTTGATACAGGATACAGGATGCTTGGGGCTGGTGCACGGGGATGATCCAGAGAGATGATGTGGGGTGGGAGGTGGGAGGGGGATTAGGGATTGGGAGCTAATATACACCCATGGTGGATTCATGTCAATGTATGGCAAAACCAATACGGTATTGTAAAGTAAAATAAAGTAAAAATAAAATTTAAAAAAAATAAATAAATTTAAAAAAATAAAATAAAATAAAAACCAACTTACAAAATAAAAAAAAAATTAAAAAAATTAAAAAAAAAAGAAACTGAAAAGGATTAATCTCCAAAATATACAAGCAGCGCATACAGCTCAATACCAGAAAAATGAACAACCCAATCAAAAAGTGGGCAAAAGAACTAAACAGACATTTCTCCAAAGAAGGAATACAGATGGCTAATAAACACATGAAAAGATATTCAACACCACTCATTATTGGAGAAACGCAAATCAAAACCACAATGAGATATCATCTCATGCCAGACAGAATGGCCATCATCAAAAAGTCTACAAACAATAATGCTGGAGAGGGTGTGAAGGAAAGGGAGCCCTCTTACACTGTTGGTGGGAATGCAAACTGGTACAGCCACTATGGAGAACAGTGTGGAGATTCCTTAAAAGATTGGGAATAGGACTGCCATATGACCCAGCAATACCATTGCTGTGCATACACCCTGAGGAAACCAGAATTTAAAGAGACACATGAACCCCAATATTCATTGCAGCACTATTTACAAAAGCTAGGACATGAAGCAAATTAGATGTCCATCAGCAGATGAATGAATAAGGAAGCTGTGGTACATATACACAATGGAATATTATTCAGCTATAAAAAGGAACACATTTGAGTCAGTTCTAATGTAGATGAAACTGGAGCCTCTTATACAGAGTGAAGTAAGTCAGAAAGACAAACACAAATACTATATATTAACACATATATATGGGATTTAAAATGACAGTAATGATGATCCTACATGCAGGGCAGCAAAAGAGACACAGATGTAAAGAACAGATTTCTGGACTCTGTGAGAGAAGGCAAGGGTGGGATGATTTGAGAGAATAGCATTGAAACATGTATATTATCATATGTAAAATAGATGACCAATGCAAGTTTGAAGCATGAAGCATTCCATCCAAAGCCAGTGCTGTGGGACAGCCCAGAGGGATATGGTGAGGAGGGAGGTGAGAGGGAATTCAGAATGGGGGGACACAAGTTTACTTGTGGCTGATTCATGTCACTGTATGGCAGAAAACCATCAAAATGTTATTAAGTAATTATCCTCCAATTAAAATAAATAATTTTTTAAAACTCCTGTCTGTTGAGTCAGTGATGCTATCTAACCATCTTATCCTCTGCTGCCTGTTCTCCTTTTGCCCTCAATCTTTCCAACATTAGGGTCTTTTCCAATGAGTCAGTTCTTCACATCAGATGGTCAAAGTATCGGAATTTCAGCTTCAGTACTTGTCCTTCTAATGAATATTAAGAGTTGATTTCCTTTAGGATTGACTGATTTCATCTCCTTGCTGTCCAAGCAACTCTCAAGAGTCTTCTGCATTGCCACAATTTGAAAGCATCAATTCTTCAGCACTCAGCCTTCTCTATTGTCTAACACTCACATCGGTACATGACTAATGGAAAACCCACAGCTTTGAGATGTCTCTGCTTTTTAATGTGCTTTCTAGATTGTCACCTTTCCTTCCAAGCAGCAAGTGTCTTTTAGTGTCATGGCCGCAGTCACCATCCACAGTGATTTTGGAGCCCCCCAAAATAAAACCTGCCACCGTTTCCACTTTTTCCTCTTCTAATTGCCGTAAAATGATGGCATCAGATGCTATGATCTTAGTTTTTTGAATCTTGAGTTTTAAGCCAGGTTTTTCATTCTCCTCTTTCACCGTTATCAAGAGGCTCTTGAACTCCTCTTCACTTTCTTTCATTAGAGTGTTATCATCTGCATATATGAGGTTGTTGGTATTTCTCCCAGCAATCTTGATTTCAGCTTGGATTCATTTAACATGGCATTTTGCATTCTGTACTCTACATATAAGTTAAATAAGCAGGGTGACAATATATAGCCTTGATGGACTCCTGTTTTGATTTTGAACCACTTCATTGTTCACGTTCAGTTCTAGCTGCTGCTTGTTGATCCATATAGAGATTTCTCAGGAGACATACATGTTTCTCAGGAAAGTACCTGAGGCAGGCAACAGGTAATAAAAGCACTATATTCCTATTAAAATACTGCACTATAGAATAAAATACATTAAAATACTTTTTAAAACATAAGAAGGGATGCTTTATCAGAAAAAAAAAAAACATTAAATTTAAATAAAAAACTGGGTTGTAACAAGTGGCTTCTGTCAGGTAATTTAACCTCTGTAGATTTAGTTCCTTAAATCAGCAGAGCCTCTGGTTTTCCTCAGCATCTTGGCCTGAATGTCCTTAACCCTGCTCCATGGTCAGAAACCTGCTCAGTCATTAGGATTTGTCACTAGGAAAGATTTCCTCCTCCCCAAGGCAGAATTGGCCAACAATCTCAGATTTCATCCAAGTCCATATTGACCAGAGGTTTGGTCACATCTGTATGATTTCATTAAAATTCAGGGAAAATTCTACACTAGAATTAGAGAAGGCAGTAGCACCCCACTCCAGTACGCTTGCCTGGAAAATCCCATGGACAGAGGAGCCTGGTGGGCTGCATTCCATAGAGTCGCAAAGAGTAGGACATGACTGAGCAACTTCACTTTCAATTTTCACTTTCATGCATTGGAGAAGGAAATGGCAACCCACTACAGTGTTCTTGCCTGGAGAATCCCAGGGATGGTGGGAGCCTGGTGGGCTGCCGTCTATGGGGTCACACAGAGTCAGACACAACTGAAGCGACTTAGCAGCTACACTAGAATTAAAAGGGCCTCTTCTCACAATCTGGCCTTGGGAAAGGTCAGCCTCTTCTTAAAATAGATTAAATGCCTCTTAGATTTAATCTATGTAATTAAACATGATTTACATACTCATAATAGCTAAAATTACTCTAATAGAACACACAGAAATAGCAATTAGGACCAAAAAAAATACAAAAAAAAAAAGCAAAAACCAGAATCAAGAATCAGATACTGAACAGGAATATGATTTGGTTTGACCAAATAGGTGGTTGATGATTTTCACTCTCACTTCTTACTGGGGCTTAGGGTAGAGATCAATAAAGTGAGATAGAATTGCAGTATAAGACATGGGACTAGGCTTTCTCCATTTCAGAAAAATCCAGTGACAATCAAGAGACTAATCTATAAAGGACCAGACACACTGGTTGATGTGTGTCCACACTTGACAGATATCGCAGCTGAGGCCCTATTCATGGCATTCTCAGTTAAGCTCCACTGGGAAGGGTTTCCAGTCTTTCGTTGCTTTTCCTCTTGTACTCTTAGCTCTTACTGATACTCAGTAAATATTGGTTCAATAAATGAAGAGAATTTGCAGATAAGATTTAAATATTGGTTATTAATAGGTGTATTCCTTTGATTAATTGCTTAATCTTTGGAGTCTTAATTCCCATATTCTTGAAAGGGGAATGATTATATACTTTTCAGATGCATGAGAGGTTAAGGTAAGAAATCTAAGTATCTGACAGAATGCGTGGCATATAGGAATTGTTAAATAAAATTGATTTATTTACCTTTTCTCCCTTAAATGATTTCTTTAATAATTGCAAATATTATTAAAAGCAATGTTATGAATTTTTTGGAAAAGCAGAGACCATATTTTTTATGATAATTTGCATAGAGCAGTGAAAAGTCCTCCAAATTCTGTCCATATGAAATGAATTTCAGTTGTGGGAAATTTGAAATTATTTATTAATTCACTTATTTTTTAAAAGAAAAAGTACATTATTTCCAGATAAACTTTTTTTTCTTTTGCTAATTCTTTAGCATTATGTTTTTATCTTTTGAATTCCTTATAAAATCTTCATGGGCATTCCTAGGCTAAATATGTTACCAAGGGTAACAAGAAACCAAGGGTTTCTTCTGACCAATGATGTATATATAAGATTCTGGAATTATCGCCATCATTCTCAAATGAACATAAATTTATCTATATCTGCATATCTATAAGTCACCTACAAATTTATCCTTGCCAGTGGCAAACATAATCAAATTCAGGATTACTGACAATTATTTTGTCTGTGAGGCAGCTAATACTATAAGTATGCCCTTGTAATATATGGAAGTTTCGATAACAATGATGAATTCATAGCTGTGTGTTCTGTTGTACATAATTAGAGCCTCAAGAAATGATCTATTTTAACATGAACAAGATTCTCTTTGCAAAAAGAGATGGAGCCAAGAAGGCAAGATATTGTGATTTGACAATGATCATTTTGACATACATTTTAGAACAGCTTATACCAACTTTCCCAGTTTTTAATGCAAAGGAAAAAAGCTACATGTACCCCAATAAAAATTAAACCTCCACATTTCCAACAAAAAATTAGTCATCATATTTAAAAATAGTTTTATTCAAGCCCTTAATAAACATAATCTAAGAATAGATATCCTCAATTTAAATAGGACCACTCTGCCAATTGTAGCATCTCAGGTGCCTCAGTGGGAAAGAATCTGCCTGCTAATGCAGGAGATGCAGATTCAACCCCTGGGTCAGGAAGATCCCCTGGAGAAGGAAATGGCAATCCATATCAGTATTCTTGCCTGGGAAATCTCGTGGACAGAGCAGCCTGGTAGTCTACAGTCCATGGGTCACAAAAGAGTGGGCTTAGCAACTAAATAACAACAGTCTACCAATTATGGTATGGTCTACCCAGTGCAATTGAATCTCTTGCACAGATTATAACAGAACCCTCCTGGTGGGCTATAGTCCATGGATTCACATAGAGTTGGAAACGACTGAGCAACTGACACACACACATTTCATGCATAAGTGAACATGTGTTGAGGTTAAATGTTCCATCTTTTTTTTTTAACAACAGTGATTGACTCAAACATGTTGCTAACAATTTGGTCAAGTTGGAGATAATCTATGGCCTTTTTCTATGTGGAAATAATAGAGCCTTCTTCCCTTCTAAGGATACAAATGTGATAACGTAGCTCCTGCCTATAATAATCCCATCCATGAAATGGCACAAATGGAGGACAAAATGTGGAGAATCCTGGATGCCAACTCTGATGTCAAAATCCTGAAGTTTTCAGTATTGTTATGTTCCAGTGATTCTTCCTTCAACTTTGTAAAAAATCCCGGTATTCTAACAAATTTTCCACTTTTGTTAAAACTAATTTGATTTGGACTTTAATGACTAATGAAAAAGTGTATACAGCACTGGTTTAGCTGTGCCTTTGCTCTTGGTATCAGTTATTCTCAAATTAAATCAGGTTAGTTCAGTTCCTCAGTTGTGTCTGACTTTTTGCAACCCCACAGACTACAGCACACCAAGCCTCCCTGTCCAAAACTAACTCCCGGAGCTTGCTCACACTCATGTCCATTGAGTCAGTGATGCCATCCAACCATCTCATCCTCTGTCATCCCCTTCTCTTCCTACCTTCAATCTTTCCAAGCATCAGGGTCTTTTACGGTGAATCAGTTCTTCGCATCAGGTGGCCAAAGTATTGTAGCTTCAGCTTCAGTATCAGTCCCTCCAATGAATATTCAGGACTCATTTCCTTTAGGATTGACATTTTGGATCTCCTTGCAGTCCAAGGGACTCTCAAGAATCTTATCCAACACCACAGTTCAAAAGCATCAATTCTTTAGCCCTCAACTTTCTTTATGGTCCAACTCTCACATCCATACATGACTAATGGAAAAAACATCTGTGACTGAAGGAACATTTGCCACCAAAGTAATGTCTCTGCTTTTTAGTATGCTATCTAGTTTTGTCATAGTTTTTCTTCCAAGGAGGAAGCGTCTTTTAATTTCATGGCTGCAGTCGCCATCTGCAGTGATTTTGGAGCCCAAGAAAATAGTGTCACTGTTCCATTGTTTCCCCATCTATTTGCCTTGAGGTGATGGGACTGGATGCCATGGTTTTTTTTTTTTTTTTTTTTTGAATGTTGTTTTAAACCAAGTTTTTCACTCTCCTCTTTCACTTTCATCAAGAGGCTCTTTAATTCCTCTTCACTTTCTGCCATAAGGGTGGTGTCATCTGATTATCTGAGGTTATTGATATTTCTCCTGGCAATCTTGATTCCAGCTTGTGCTTCATCCAACATGGTATTTCTCATGATGTTCTCTGCATATAAGTTTCAAAAACGGGGTGACAATATACAGCCTTGATGTACTTCTTTCCCAATTTGGAATCAGTCCGTTGTTTCATGTCTGGTTCTAACTGTTCTTTCTTGATCTGCATACAGGTTTTTCAGGAAGCAGGTAAGGTGCTGTGATATTCCCACATCTTTAAGACTATTCCACAATTTGTTGTGATCCACACAGTCAAAGGCTTTGGCATAGTCAATAAATGAGAAGCAGATGTTTTCTGAAACTCTCTTGCTTTTTCTATGATCCAATGGAGGTTGGCAATTTGATTTCAGGTTCCTCTACCTTTTCTAAATTCAGCCTGAACATCTGGAATTTCTCAGCTCACATATTGTTGAAGCCTAGCTTGGAGCATTAACTTTGCTAGCATGTGAAATGAGTGCAATTGTGTGATAGTTTTAACGTTCTTCGGTGTTGTCTTTCTTTGGGATTGTAACTAGTTTGGGCTATTTATAAGCTATCAAGACCACCACTGTGAAGATGTCTTTTTATATCTTCTTTTCCCCTCAGAACTTGGAACACATCTTCACAAGTTCATTTTCCTTAACATTAGTTGTAAATGTTCTCCAGTACAAAGTGATTTTCTAAAGTTTCATGAAGCACTTGTATGGCCGTATCTTTGAGATGAATGATTTACCCTTTAAGGAACTTAAAAACTTCACTTAGAATCAGGCTATTCATCTGAGAAGTTACAAAAGATTCCTGGTGTTTCACACAAAGCCTTCAGTCTTCTCATTTTTTCTGCTTTATTTCACTTAAATAACTGAACCAAAGCTCTCAAAGGGCAAAATCATAACTTGATTACCATTGTATCTTCAAATTTTAGGAATACTTTATATATTCCTGAGTAAAGAGAGGTGTGTTTATTCATCATTGGCTCCAGGAATTATGCTCTGTGCTACTTAAAGTAAGAGATGGACACATCGAGATGGAAATAGAAGGATCATAATTTATTTCATAGAATGAAAAACCACCTTCTTGAGAAGTTTAAAATATTATCATTTGTTTTGCCCTTTTCTCCTTTATTCACTGCAGGGAAATTATATCATCAGTTCACTTCAATTCAGTCGCTCAGTGGTGTCCAACTCTTTGGAACCTCATGAATCGCAGCACAGCTCACCAACTCCCGGAGTTCACTCAGACTCACGTCAATCAAGTCGGTGATGCCATTCAGCCATCTCATCCTCTGTCGTCCCCTTTTCCTCCTGCCCCTAATCCCTCCCAGCATCAGAGTCTTTTCCAATGAGTCAACCAGTTCTAACTGTTGCTTCCTGATCTGCATATATGTTTCTCAAGAGGCAGGTCAGGTGGTCTGGTATTCCCATCTCTTGAAGAACTTTTCACTGTGCCATAAAAGTACTGGGTTCTAAGCACAATAAGGAATTTGAATACTAAAGTTTCTCTACACTGTGATATGTACATCCTTGGTTCAAATAATTCAATCCTAAGCAATCTGGATGTCAGTAAACTTCTTTAAAATTATTAAAACAGCCAGAAGCTCTTGAAATTCAATAGATGATGATATTTTACAAGTGCTTTATACTTTCTGTGGAAAAGGAAATGGCAACCCATTCCAATATTCTTGCCTGGAGAATCCCATAGACAAAGGAGCCTTGTGAGCTACAGTCCATGGGGTCACAAAGAATCTGACACCACTGAGTAACTAGCACTTTCATACTGTCTATCAGTTCAGTTCAGTCGCTCAGTCGTGTCTGACTCTTTGCAACCCCATGAAGCGCAGCACGCCAGGCCTCCCTGTTCATCTCCCAGAGTTCACTCAGACTCACGTCCATCAAGTCAGTGATGCCATCCAGCCATCTCATCCTCAGTCATCCCCTTCTCCTCCTGTCCCCAATCCCTCCCAGCATCAGAGTCTTTACCAATGAGTTAACTTTTCTCATGAGGTGGCCATACTGTCTATAGGCTTACACTTAACCAACCTCTTTGTTATAAGTACCATACTGTTGTCAAAGCAACTTTGGAGAAGGTTGTGATGAATAGGATACTGAACTGGTGATGACACGAGGAGAAAATTTAATAATATGTCTGCTGGGATGACAATGTTAAAAGTCAGAGGACTGCTTTTTCAAGAAACTTCATTGGGGACTTAATCTTATCAAGCTAAAACAGAATACATCTGAACAGATTCCTTTCCTTCATTCCATTGTTACTCATAATAGGAAGAAGTATTGTCTTAAAGAACAACACTTCTGAGGCTGATATATGAATACCATAAATTATATTTCTACACTTTAAAATTTTCTCGGAGAAGACAATGGCAGCCCACTCCAGTACTCTTGCCTGGAAAAATCCCATGGACGGAGGAGCCTGGAAGGCTGCAGTCCATGGGGTTGCTGAGGGTCAGACATGACTGAGCGACTTCACTTTCACTTTTCACTTTCATGCATTGGAGAAGGGAATGGCAACCCACTCCAGTGTTCTTGCCTGGAGAATCCCAGGGACGGGAGAGCCTGGTGGGCTGCCATCTATGGGGTCGCACAGAGTCGGACATGACTGGAGTGACTTAGCAGCAGCAGCATATATTTTTAATTAATTTTTATTGGGTTATAATTGATTTGCAATATTGTGCTAGTTTCTGCTGTATACCAAAGTGAATCATATCTGGTCAGAATGGCCATGATCAAAAAATATAAAAACTGTAAATGCTGGGGGACTTCCCTCATAGTTCAGTTGGTAAAGAATCTGCCTGCAATGCAGGAGACCCCAGTTCGATCTTCCTGGGTTGGGAAGATCCTATGGAGAAGGGAAAGGCTACCCTTTGGCCTGAAGGACTCTCTGGCCTGGAGAATTCCATGGACTGTATAGTCCATGGGGTCACAAAGTGTCATGTGGGGTCATGACTGAGCTAATTTCACTTCACTTCACTTCATAAATGCTGGAGAGGGTGTGGAGAAAAGTGAATTCTCCTACACCATTGGTGGAAATGTAAATTGGTACAACCACTATGGAAACAATGTAGAAGTTACTTAACTAAAAGTAAGATCACCATATGATCCAGCACTTCCACTCCTGGGCATATATTTAGAGAAAAACATAATTTGAAATATATATATATACACATACATATATATATATATATACACACACACATTATATATATATATATATATATACACACACACACACACACACCCTAATGTTCATTAGAACACTATTTACAATTGACAGGACATGGAAGCAATCTAAATGTCCACCAATGGAAGAATAGATGTATATGTATATATACAGATGTATATACATATATATTGGACATAGGATATTACTCAGCCATAAAAAGAATGAAATAATGATCAATCATCAATCAAGTGATCAATCCAAGAGGAAGATATAACAATTGTAAATATAGTGCACCTGACATAGGAGCACCCCAATATATACAATAAATGCTAACAGCCATAAAAGGGGAAGGCAGTCTACACTTTCAATAATCTTTTTTTTTTTTTCATTTTTCTTCCAAGTGTGGAGCCAGTGCATATCTTTACTTTTCATATTTATAGTCATTGGTCTAGAGCAGGGATCCCCAAACTTAGGCCATAGACATGTACCAGTCCACCGCCTGTTAGGAACTGGGCCACACTGCAGGAGGTGAGTGATGGGTGAGTAAGTGAAGTTTCATCTCTATTTACAACCACCCGCATAACTTGCATTACCACCTGAGCTTTGCCTTCAGTCAGATCAGCGGCAGCATTAGATTCTTATAGGAGTGCAAACTTTACTGTGAACTGCGCATGTGAGGTATCTAGGTTGCATGTTCCTTATGAGAATCTCATGCCTGATGATCTGAGGTGGAGCTGAGGCAATGATGATACCACTGGGGAGTGACTGAAAATGCAGATTATTATTAACCAAGAAGTTTGACTGCACAGAGACCATAGTAAATTGATTGCTTGCAGGCTCATATCAAAATCCTATCAGTGAGTGGCAGATGAGGAGTGGCATCTGATCGCAGGGTTTATAGTGGCAAGTGAGTTGATGTTCTTCAATTGTACAGCTGCATGTTGTGGCAGGTTTAAAAAATAGACACTATTTTAGTCTATATATGATCTGCCAGTTATTTTATTTACCAGTTCCATCTGTGCCTCTTTCCCACACTGTGCACTTGTCTCAGTCAGAGTTTTGGCAAGCCCACAAGTTAATACTAGCCAAAGAGTAAAAAACAAACATCACTGGAGAGCTTCTTGGAAAAGGGGAAAAGACGCAATGATGAGATGACAGAAGGCTCTATTACACTGCCAACAAAAAGAAAGCTGCATTTGAAAGAAAAGGCTGAGTCCTTTAAATAAACCCAATAAACATTATGGATTTATTGCAACAGGTGATTTGACATTCTCCAAGTCTGTCCTGTATAACATGTGGCAACTGGCTATGCAACAAAGCCACAAAACCTTCAAAATTTCTTTGCCACATAGGAACCAAGTCCCCAACATTAAAAGACAAGTCTTTGGAGTTTTTCAAAAGAAAAAAAAATAAACATGAAGAACAGAAGCAATCACTGAAGGTCACCACTTTATTAAATATGTCTGCATTAAGAGTATCTTAATGATACTTAGCTAAAGCTAAGAAGTCCTTTACTATTGGTAAAAAGTTGATCCTGCCTGCTGTTAAGGACATTTGTTGTGACCTTCCACCTTTACCCTTTCTATTTGCCATGCAGTAATAGGTCCAGATGCTATGATCTTAGCTTTTTAAAATACTTAGCCTTAAGCCAGCTCTTTCACTCTCCTCCTTCATCCCCATCAAGAGGCTCTTTTGTTCCTCTTCACTTTCTGCCATCAGAGTGGTACCATACATATATCTGAGGTTGTTGATGTTTCTCCCACCTATCTTGATTCCAGCCTCATGGACTACAAGGAGATCAAACCAAACAACCCTAAAGGAAATCAACCCTGAATATTCTTTGGAAGAACTAATGTTGAAGGTGAAGCGTCAATACTTTGGCCACTAGATGCAAAGAGCCAACTCACTGGAAAAGACTGTGATGCTTAGAAAGATTGTAGGAACAAGAAGGGATAGCAGAGGATGAGATGGTTAGATGGCATCACCCACTCAATGGACTTGAATTTGAACAAACTCCCACAGATGTTGAAGGAGAGGGAACCCTGGCATGCTTCGGTCCATGGGGTCACAATGAGTCAGAAGGGCACCAGTTCTTGGCGCTCTGCCTTCTTTATGGTTCAGCTCTCACAACTATACATGACCACTGGAAAGACCATAGCCTTGACTATATGGACCTTTGTCAGCAGAGTAATGTCTATGCTTTTCAACACAACTGTCTAGGTTTGTCATAGCTTTCCTGCAAGAAGTAATCATTTTCTGATTTCATGGCTGAAGTCACCATCTGCAGTGACTTTAGAGCCAAAGAAGAGGAAATCTGTCACTACTTCCACCTTTTCCCCTTCTATTTGCCATGAAGTGCCATGATCTTAGTTTTTTTAATATTTAGTTTTAAGCCAGATCTCTCATTCTCCTCCTTTACCCTCATCAAGAGGTTCTTTTGTTCCTCTTCACTTTCTGCCATTCTGCCATTAGAGGTTGTTGATGTTTCTCCTACTTACCTTGATTCTAGCTCGTAACTCATTCACCCCGGCATTTCTCATGATGTGCTCAGTTAGTTCAGATCAGTTCAGTCGCTCAGTCATGTCCGACTCTATGTGACCCCATGGACCGCAGCACGCCAGGTCTCCCTGTCCATCACCAACTCCCGGAGTCCACCCAAACCCATGTCCATTCAGTCAGTGATGCCATCCAACCATCTCATCCTCTGTCATCCCCTTCTCCTCTTGCCCTCAATCTTTCCCAGCATCAGGGCCTTTCCCAATGAGTCAGCTCTTTGCATCAGGTGGCCAAAGTATTGGAGTTTCAGCTTCAACATCAGTCCTTCCAATGAACACCTAGGACTGATCTCCTTTAGGATGGACTGGTTGGATCTCCTTGCAGTCCAAGGGACTCTCAAGAGTCTTCTCCAACACCACAGTTCAAAAGCATCAATTCTTCAGTGCTCAACTTTCTTTATAGTCCAACTCACATCCATACATGACCACTGGAAAAACCATAGCCTTGACTAGACAGACCTTTGTTGGCAAAGTAATGTCTCTGCTTTTTAATATGCTATCTAGGTTGGTCATAACTTTCCTTCCAAGGAATAAGCATCTTTTAATTTCATGGCAGCAGTCACCATCTGCAGTGATTTTGGAGCCCCCCAAAATAAAGTTTGACACTGTTTCCACTGTTTCCCCATCTATTTTCCATGAAGTGATATGACCAGATGCCATGATCTTACTTTTCTGAATGTTAAACTTTAAGCCAACTTTTTCACTCCCCTCTTACACTTTCATGAAGAGGCCCTTTGGTTCTTCTTCCCTTTCTGCCATAAGGGTGGTGTCATCTGAGGTTATTGATATTTCTCCTGGTAATCTTGATTCCAGCTTTTGCTTCATCCAGCCCAGCATTTCTCATGATGTACTCTGCATATAAGTTAAATAAGCAGGGTGACAATATACAGCCTTGATGTACTCCTTTTCCTATTTGGAACCAGTCTGTTGGTCCATGTCCAGTTCTAACTGTTGCTTTCTGACCTGCATACAGGTTTCTCAAGAGGCAGGTCAGGTGGTCTGGTATTCCCATCTCTTTCAGAATTAATGTGCCGAGTGTATAGTTTAAACAAACAGGGTGACAGCAGACAGCACTGTCATATTCCCTTTTTGATCCTGAACCAATCAGTAGTTCTGTAAAGGGTTCTAACTATTGCTTCTTGACCCACATACAGGTTTCTCAGGAGACATTAAGATGATCTGATATTCCCATCTCTCTAAGAGCTTTCCATAGTTTATCATGATATGCAAAATGGCAACCCACTCCAGTATTCTTGCTTGGAGAATCCCATGGACAAAGAAGCCTGGTGGGCTACAGTCTATGGGGTTGCAAAGAGTCAGATATGACTAAGCGACTAACACACACACACACACACACACACACAGTCAAAGGTTTAGTGTAGTCGATGAAACAGAGATATATGTTTTCCTGAAATTCCCTTACTTTTTCTATAATCCAGCCAATGTTGGCAATTTGATCTCTAGTTCCTCTTCCTTTTCTAATACCAGGTTGGAGTTCTGGAAGTTCTTGGTTCACATAATGCTGAAGCTTAGCATGCAAGATTTTAGGCATAACCTCACCAACATGTGAGATGAGTGCAATTGTCTGATGGTTAGGATATTCTCTGGTACTACCCTTCTTGGGAATTAGTATGAAGATTGACCCTTTCCAGTCCTGTGGCCACTGCTGGGTCTTCCAGATTTACTGACATAATGAATGCAGAACCTTGATGGCATCCTCCTATAGGGATTTGAATAGTTCTGCTGCAATTTCAATGCATTCACTGACTTTATTGAAAGCAGTGCTTCTTTAGGCCCACTTGAATTCACATTCCAGAATGTCTGGCTCTGCATGACTAACCACACCATCATAGTAATCCAGTTCATTAAGATCTTTTTTATACAGTTCTTCCATGTATTCTTTCCTTCTCATCTCAATCTCTTCAGTATCTACTAGGTTTCTACCATTTTTATCCTTCATTGTTCCCATCTTTGGGTGGAAAGTTCTTTAATATTTTGGATTTTCCTGAAGCAATTTCTAGTCTTTCCCTTTTAAACATTGTTCATTGAAAAACGTCTTCTTGTTTCTTCAAGCTATTCTATGAAATTTTGCATTGAATTGGATGTACCTTTCCCTCTCTCCCTTGCTTTTCTCTTCTCCTCATTCTTCTGCTCTTTGTAAAGCCTCCCCTGATAATCACTTTGCCTTCTTGCTTTTTTTTTTTCTTTGTGATGGTTTTGTTTGCCTCAGCATAATAAAGGCCATATATGACAAGCCCTTAGCACACATTATTCTCAATGGTGAAAAATGAAATCATTTCCTCTAAGATCAAGAACAAGACAAGTGTGCCCACTTTTGCCACTATTATTCCATATAGTTTTGGAAGTCCTAGCCTGCAGATGACATGACACTATACATAGAAAACCCTAAAGATGCCACCAGAAAATTAGTAGAGCTAATCAGTGATTTTAGTAAAGTTGCAGGATACAAAATTTATACACAGAAATCCCTTGCATTCCTATATACACTAACAATGAAAAATCAGAAAGAGAAATTAAAGAAACAATCCCATTCACCACTGAAACAAAAAGAATAAAATACATAGGAATAAACTTATCTAAAGAGACAAAAACCCATACACATAAAACTATAAGACACTAATGAGAGAAATCAAAGATGACGCAAACAGATGGTGAGATATATACCATGTTCTTGGATTGGAAAAATCAATATTGTGAAAATGACTATACTACCTTAAGCATTCTACAAATTCACTGAAATCCCTATCATATTAGAAATAGTATTTTTCACAGAATTAGAAGAAAATTTTACAGTGTGTATGAAAACACCAAAGACCCAGAATAACTAGCAATCTTGAGAAAGAGAAAGGGAACTGGAGAAATCAACCTTTCTGACTTCAGACCACACTATAAAGCTACAGTCATTAAGACAGTATGGTACTGGCACAAAATCAGAAATATAGACCAAGGGAACAAGATAGAAAGCCCAGAGATAAATCCTTGCTCCTATGGGTACCATATCTTTGACAAAGGAGGCAGGAATATACAGTGGAGAAAAGACAGCCTCTTCAATAGGTGGTTATGGGAAAACTGGACAGCTTCATGTAAAAGAATGAAACTAGAACACTTCATAACACCATACACAAAGATAAACTCAAAATGGATTAATGACCTAAATGTAATATCAGAATGTACAAAGCTCTGAGGGGAAAATATAACAGAAAACTCTTTGATATGAATCACTGCAAGATCCTCTTTGAACCACCTCCTGGAATAATGGAAATATAAACAAAAATAAACAAATGGGACTAAACTGAACTTAAATGATTTTTCACAGCAAGGAAACTATAAACAAGATGAAAGGACAACACCAGGAATAGGATAAAATAATTGCAAACAAAGCGACTGACAAAGGATTAATCTCCAAAATATATAAGCAGCTCATATACCTCAATATCAGATAATCAAGCAACCCAATAAAAAAATGGGCAGATGACCTAAACAGACACTTCACCTAAGAAGACATACAGATGGCAAATAAATAGATTAAAAGATGCCCAACATTGCTTATTATTAGAGAAATGCTAATAAAACCTGCAGTAAGCTATCATCTCACACCAGAGTGGCCATTATCAAAAAAATCTAGAATCAATCAATGCTGGAGAAGAAATAGAGAAAAAAGAATTTACATTCCCATCATCTTCACTCTTGCTGGGAATATAAATTGATACAGACTCTATGGAGTACAGTATGGAGATTCCTTTAAAAAAAAAAAAAAAAAAAACTAGGAATAAAACTACCCAGCTGGGATATGACCCAGCAATCCCACTACTGGGCATATACACTGAGAAAACCACAATTCAAAAAGACATGTAGCCAGAATATAGAAGCAACCTTGATGTCCATTGACAGATAAATAGATAAAGAATTTGTGGTGCATATATACAAGAGAATATTACTCAGCCATGAAAAGAAATAAATTTGAGTCTGTTGTAGTGAGGTGGATGAACATAAAGCATGTTACATAGAATGAAGTAAGTCAGAAAGAGATAAAATATATATAGTATATTAAAGCATATACATGGAATTGAATAAATGATACTGATTAACCTATTTGCATGGAAGAAATGGAGACAGAGATGTAAAGAATGGACTTGTGGAGACAGTGGGGGAAGGAGACAGTCAGACTTATTGAGAAATCAGCATTGACTTATATACACTACAATGTATAAAATAAATAGCTAGTAGGAAGCTGCTATATAACACAGAGAGCCCAGACTGGTGCTCTTTGATGACTTTGATGGTTGGGATGTGGTAGGGATGGGAGTGAGTCTCAAGAGGGAGGATGTATATATATATATATATATAGTTATGACTGCTTCATGATGTTGTACAGTAGAGACCACCACAACATCATAAAGTAATTATCTTCTAATTAAATTAATAAAAATAATTCAATTCAATACTTATAAAAGAAATACAAAGAAATATTTTCAGCAGAGATCTTTTAAAATGAAGCTAGGGCCCAATTCCAGAAATTCTGGAAATTCATCCTAAATCCTAAGACAGCAAGATACCAGGCATAGCTGGGCCACTGATTAAGATTGGTATGAAACTGTAAATTACTTACAAAGGGTGTTTTCAGACAAATAATTAAGTGCAATACATCATAAAATTTGCAGAATAAAAATGATTGCAGACATGGAGACCTTATTAATTAGATAATATGAAATTAGAAATTTCACCATCAGAAACATGCTGAACAGTCATGAGAAAACTGGTTCAAGAATAAGGCAAACAAAAGTATCATTTTATGCATGGGAAAAGTATAAGAAGGAAGAATCTATTTGACTTGTTAGAAATTGGGCCAATAGTAAAGGAAATATAACACTGATGCACTGCATAGGACAGTAAATGACATTTACATAACCCTTAATAATGAAAAAGCCATTTACAAGATGTCAACGTTTCAAGTCAATCAATTGACAAAGAATCTCAATTGGAGTAGCAAACACAATGTAAATGTTAAATGTTTTAGACAATGTTTGACACCTCCACTAAAAATGAGCTAATCTCCAAATACCCAGGAAGAGTAAAGATATAATAGAAGTAATCTACTACTTTATTTTTTTTTCCCCTCAGTGGAGGAGTCAAACATTGTTTAAAATTCAAAAAAAAAAAAAAAAAAAAAAAAAA
>SJYT01060783.1:0-12098 GCA_006410635.1 Cephalophus harveyi
GTACAATGAGCACTTTGAAAGAAATTAAAAAGAAAACTAAACAAATATATAAAGCCTTGTGCTCATGCACTGTGGAGGAAACAAGATGAATTAGCTTTGCCCTAAAAGTTGTTCATTACACAAATAAGTAGTATTTGGAAGACATATCTGTTGATACATAGGAGAGTTTTGAAGTTGTAATAAGAATTCACTATGTCAATTTGTATCAGATTAAAAGATCTATGTGAAAAAGATGATTTTTAAACAAAATACAAATAATCAAAATTGACCAAGATAATAATTAGGTAGTCAAAACTCTACCACTAATCCAGGTCCAGAGGGTTTCTTTAAGATAAGTTCTATCTCAACTTAAATAATTCTGGTGCTACTTAAACTATTCTAGAGCACAGAAAAAGATAAATATTGGAAAATGGATTGACCACAAACTCCCATCTCCACTACCTGACCTGAATCCTTAAAAATGGTATAAAAGAACTGTTTAAAGAAATAAATTCATAAACATACTATAAAACAAAAAATGTATACCAGTGATCATGAGGAATCCATGAAAGATAGGATATACATACACATGAGTTGGTTTAACAGAAGAAATCATTGTTCAAAACATGTTGGGGCATAGTTACTAATGAGGGGCATTGTCATGACAACATCAAAGATGTCGAGGACATCTTCATCGGAGGTCCACNATCCATGAAAGATAGGATATACATACACATGAGTTGGTTTAACAGAAGAAATCATTGTTCAAAACATGTTGGGGCATAGTTACTAATGAGGGGCATCGTCATGACAACATCAAAGATGTCGAGGACATCTTCATCGGAGGTCCACTGTCCCCATCTATAAAAGTGGGCTACTGCTTAGCTATTTAGATACTTCGGTGCAACAAAGACTAAATGACAAGAAGATGATTGCTTTGTCTAATATTGTAGTTTAAGGGCCTCAGACATGCTTGGCACAAACTTGACACTCAATAAATACGTGCTAAATAAATTTTCATGTTAAAACAAACAAATAAAAAAACATGTGAGAGGACTCTTAGCAAATGTGGCAATGACTTTGGAAGTACTTCAAGTTAAACGTGTAGACATAGAGGGTCAGGAAGGATCACCAGAAAAACATCTAGGTGGTTAAAAATACACATTTTAAATGTCTAGATGAGTTGATCTCATAGGACAATGACACCCCATGCCTATTTATACCATTTATACCAAGGAACAGCCTCTGGGCTAAAACTATGAATATCAGTACTTGGGTAAGAGGGGAAAGGCAATGTACTGGGTGACTTGCAACACCCAGGAAGAAGCACGAGACCCCTGCCCCCTAAATAACTGTTATGTCTCCCTGAACACATCCAACTTTTTAGTATCCACACTCATGGAGCAAGCGTTGTTCCCCCCAAAATTAGAATCCACTTAAATTAGAATAGGGAAACTCACTACAAGATGAGTATGCAGCAAGAAGCACCTAACATTTTGGAAATTCACAACAAAAAGCAGCACACTCAAGAAGATAATTCAAGGAACAGAACTTTTTTTTTTTTTAATCAAGGTAATAGTCTCAGAGGGATAAGACAGAATATAATATCAATTAAATAAAAACAAGATAAAATGAGGAACTAAGAAATAATACTATAGGATTGCTGTAAAGGCCTAATTGATGGGTAGCTTAAACAATAGAAATTTGTTTTCTCAAAATTCTGGAGGCTAGAAGTCAAAGGTCGGAATGTTGGTGGAATTGGTTTCCTCTGAGATCTCTGTCTGGCTTGCAGGTGGCCATCTTCTCTCTGACTCTTCAAACGGCTTTACCTCTGTACCTCCCTGTGTCCTTTTGCTGTTGTTCAGCCATTAAAGCATCTCTTTGTGACCTCGTGGACTCTAGCACACCAGGCTCCTCTGTCCTCCACTATCTCCTGGAGTCTGCTCCAGTTCATGTCCACTGAGTCCTAGTCTCCTTTTATAAAGACATCATTCTTCATTACTGAAAACAGAGTAAAATTAGTGTCTTTAAATAGAATCAGATCAGAGAATCAATTCCAGAAACCCCAGAACCAATTCGGAAAACTCATCCTTAGTATTCTGTTCCTCTAGAACCATTGTCGGTATCAAAGTCTCTAACAGTCAGTGTTCTCCAGAGAAACAGAACCAACAGGATGGGTATACAGCCTGAGAGAGAGAAAGAGAGAGAGAGATTTATTGGCTCACAAGATTGTGCAGGCTTGGAACATCCAAAATCTGCAGGGTACACTGTCAGGCTGGAGACCCAGGGAAATGTTTCAGTTCAAGGCCAAAGGCAATTTTCTGAGAAAATTCCCACTTTTTGAGGAAAAATCAGTCTTTTTCTATTAAGGCCTTCAAATAATTAGATGAAGCCCTCCTATATTATGAAAGGTTATCTGCTTTAATCAGTCTACTGATTCAAATATTTGTCTCACATGTTAAAAAATTGCAAAACACCTAGAATGATGTTTCACCAAATATCTGGTTATTGTGGCCTAGCCAAGCTGACACATAAAATTAACCATCATAGGGACTAATAGTTTACCTAAAGTGTTTGACATATTAAGAAGAGTTTTATTGTTTTAACAGAATATAGGGGAAAAAATGTGTAAGTACATAGAAAATTAAGCAAACAGCAAAAGATAATTTTCAATATCAAAGTAAATTATATAAGTAATGAAAATTCACTCACAGTATACCATGTGATTCAACTATAGAAAGATTTATATAATCCTAGTATGGTAGGCAAAATGCCACCAAGCTTCTGCCCTAGATGGCCACATCTTTTTTTTTTTTTTTTTTTAACTAACTTTTTATTTGTATTTGGGTATAGTGAATTAACAATGTCGTGATAGTTTCAGGCGAACAATGAAGGGTCTCAGCCACACATATACATGCATCCATTCTCCCCCAAACTCCCTTCCCATCCAGGCTGCCACATAACATGGGGCAGAGTTCCATGTGCTGTACAGTAGGGTCCTGGTTATCCATTTTAAATATAGCAAAGTGTGCATGTCCATTCCCAACTCCCTAACTATCCCTCCCTCCCCCTAACTTATGGCAGCCATAAGTTAGGTTTCTAAGTCTATGAGTCTGTTTCTGTTTTATAAGTTGTTTCACTTCTTTTTAGATTCCTGAAACGTTTGAGGATATTAACTTATACGGCAAAGGGACTTATAGATGTGATTAAGTTAAAATGGGAGATTTTCCTAGTGAGCCTAATGTAATCTAAAGGATCCTTAAGAGCGAAGCAGGAGGATTGGTGTAAGAGGGAGATGGCCAGCTAAAGTAAAAGAGTCAGAGAGCTTTAAAAATGTTACACTGCTGGTTTGAAAAATGGAGGAAGGGCCAGGAGCTAAGGAATAGGCGTGGGTCTCTAGAAGCTGGAATACACGAGGAAACAGACTCTCCCCTAGAGCCTCCAGAAGGAACCAGCCCTCCTGATATCTTGACTTTACACTCTCACTTCTGACCTGTGGGATATAAGGTAATATCTTTGTGTTCATTTACACAACTAATTTGTGGGAATCTTTTCCAGCAGTAATACAAAATTAGTATACTTTGTGATATGAAATTATGGATAATTAATCAAAATCATAGTCTTTTGAGAGGAAGAGAAGGGAAAAGATTGTGTGTGGGGGGTGTGTATGGATAGGGAATAAGGTAAGAGAAACAAACTTATCTTCCTATATATCAGAATATATAGCCAGTGAATATATCAGAAAGAGTTAATAGGTCTAGAAGGCAAAACTTAAGTAAGGATATAGGGGGTTGCTCTTATTCATTACAAGCTTTGTCAGATAATATACCATCTGTGTAGCTACATAATTTTAATTTAAAAATTAAAATTAAACTAAAATCACTAAGGCTACCAATTCCATACTCTGGAAGAATTATTAGAAGATATACTCCAAAAGGAGAAATAAATGAATTCAGAGAAGACACCAGTCATAAGAAACAAGGATAAGCAAGAAAATTAAAGAAGTCTAAATTTAAAAAGGTTAGTAGTTTGAAACTAGAATCCCAGATGATCTCAACACAGATGATGGCAAAGAAAAGACAAAAATAAATCCTGCTAAGGTTCTTGGTGTCTGTTTGTTTGGGTTTTGGTAAACCACAGGTGCTGATTAACTCAAGATATTAATGCTTAAATAAAAATTAAGGTACATTAACATGTTCAGTGTTACTATCAAAATGAGTAGCATGTATGTCTTTCAAATCACTAGAGGGGGTTCTGCTTTTACTATGGCTAAGTAAGCTTCTAATGAGCAAATCCTCCCACAAATAGTTATTATAGAATCTGGGGTGCAAGGGAGAGAAACTAAAAGTAGGCAGACTCTGGAAAGTGGTTAATATTTGAAAAACAAGAATGGTACCGATGTGTTTCCTGTTTCGAAAGCTTTGAACCTGAGGAAAATTTTAGACTGTGCTATGCAGGGCATCTAAGACTCCTAAAGCAAATCTTCCACTTTTCTGACTTGAAGAACCAGAAAAGACAGCTAATAGAAAGAAACTGGAAAGTGAGAAGAGAACTCTAGAAATGAGGGAGAAAGAGAAAGGGAGATATCTCCAAATGCTGTGTACAATCTTCAACAAAATCTCTGGCTGTCCCCAGAGCATGAATGTATAGGGCAGATTCCAAGCTGCTTAGCAAAGGATAAACACTGAACTGAGATTTTAACTGCTTCTTGAGGAACAGGTTTGCATTTGAATCCAATCAAGTCAATGAGTGCTGAAACAATACAAATAAAAACAATACTTATCAGAGGAATATAACAGATTCCATTGTCTTTACGACATAATATTTACAGCATCTAGAATTTTTTCTAGTTTTGAATAAACAGGTAAATGTGCCCCATTTTCAGGATAAAAGAAAACATTCAATGGACGCTAACCCTAAGAAGACTCAGATGTTGAAATTATAAGATTTTAAACTATTCTCAGTGACATAAAGAAAAATATTCTTGCAATACATAAAATCATAGAAAGTCAGGCAGAAGGATATACACTACTTTTTAATGTAAATTTTAGAACTAAGGTTTTTTTTTTAATTTATTGGATATACTCAACAGCAGAATGAAGATTATAGAGGCAAGTCAGTGAACTTAAAGATAAATCACAGTTATTATCCAGTGCTTAAAAAAAAACTTTTTTAAATGAGTCAAGACTCAGGAACAGCATCATAAAGTTTAATAAAGATGTAGTTGGGATCTGTCAAAAGTTCAGAAACAGCAGAAATAAAACCAGTGAATCACCAAGTAGTAATTAGCAAAAGTTTATTATATACACATCAAAAAGACAATTTGTGAACCTGGAGCATTCAGATTAAACATGGTATGATGCTCCAGGGTAAGGAGACAGAGCAGTTTATTCTTCACAGTGATTAATTATAATATTTGAATTTTCTTAAATGATAGGGAATTGGTCAGTGGTTACCACATATCAATAGCTGAAATTTTGCTTATGATTTCCAGAGTCAAAAACCAGAAATGACCCAGGTCAAGTTATTCTTGCAAAGTAAGCTAAATTAAGCTTTACTTGTCTGACTAAATTAGTTTTGTCTGCTCAGGGAATTTTCAAGGCTGGTCTCCATTTGTTTTTAATTTTAACAAGTTCCAAAAGGAGAGAAGACAGAGAATAAAGGGGGAAAAGGGGGGAGATGCTTTTAAAGAAATCACAGTGCCAAAATGTCCTACTGTTGCTGCTGCTAAGTTGCTTTAGTTGTGTCCGACTCTGGACAACCCCATAGACGGCAGCCCACCAGGCTCCTCTGTCCCTGGGATTCTCCAGGCAAGAATACTGGAGTGGATTGCCATTTCCTTCTCCACGAAATGTCCTAAGGTTGGGGAAAAAAATAAATTTATAGATCTGAACATTTCATGGAGCCCCAGGCAGGACAGATTTGAAGAAAACCACTCTTAAGCACATTGTAGTTAAAGTGCTGAAAACTAAATATAAGGAGAACATCTTGAAAGTAAACAGAGGAAACTGATGCAATACATAAAAAGTGAATGACTCAAATGATAGCTGACTTCTTATTGGAAATAATAGAGGCCAGTAAACAGAGAAAGGACATGTTTAAAATGTTTACGAAAAACAATGGTCAACACAGAATTCTATATGCAACAAAAATAACCTTCAGCAATGAAGGTAAAATAAAGCATATTCAGGTAAAACAAGCTAAGAAAATTTGCTGTCAATACACACTACAAGAAACACTTGGGACTTAACAAGCTTTCCAGGTGATTCTGATACATGCTAAAGTTAAAAAACCATTGACTACATGGGAATTTGGCACCATGTACAAGGTTAACACAGGAGCTCTTCACCAACCGCTTTAACTCTAAATGCTATGATTGAATGATTTAATAACATGAAGCAGGAAATTTTGGTTGGTTGAGCTAAATAAACCTTGCATGTTTATTAGTGTGGATAACATACTTTTATAAGCTTTGGCACAAACAATGCTGCTACAGGACTCCAGTGCAAAAATGTAGCATTGAGTAATGGTTGGATGGCATCAACAACTCAATGGGCATGAGTTTGAGCAAACTCCAGGAGATGGTGAAGGGCAGAGGAGCCTGGTCCATGGGGTTGCAGAGTTGGACACAACTGAGTGACTGAACAATAACAACAACATGACCTCTACCTGAAATCTAGCACCCCTGTGGCACCCCAAGGATCATCGGATCCTTTACTAGCATTAGGAGATAGTTTCTGAAGGCAACATTATCCAGAGTGTAACATAAAGACATGGAAGTCTCAGTGAGGCTTCTTCAAGTAGCTTTGCAAGCATTACTTGTGAGCAAGCATGAATCAAAGCAGAGAGGGATGAAAGAGACAAACACAGTAAGGTCAGCAGATAGATAATATGAGGCACCTGTGTGGGGATGTTTAGAAACAGCTGGGAAGACTTTTTGTTCAGGGGGAGTGTAATAGGAGATTGTAAAGTTCCTGCTTGGGCTAGTGAAAAGTTCAGAGGCACTTAAATGTGGCCACATAATATGCAGGTGTTTTCATTTGGTGTGACCAGACAACATTTGGACTTGAACATCTATATATGGCAAAGGACTGGCCAAGTGGTAGAAAAAAAGATGATGAAAAAAAGAATGTAAGGCTGAGACACTAGCTGTCAGCTTTTTATCATTACAAGTAGAAGTGAATGTAATATTTTCAAAGTCAACCTGTTAAAGCACTATGTTGTCATGCACTCTGGGGGTATAAGGAAAAAGACTTCACTCTGCAGTTGACTTATGGTTGAGAGTCTACTTGGGAGGTGGGCTGTCCTAGTGGCATGAGAAGCAGTATGGTGTTGTGGTTAGGATCTGGGTTAGGAATTGTTCAGATCTGGGATTAAATCTCAGGTTATGATTTGCCCTTCCTGTGACCTTGACTATTTTATTTATCCTCTTTGAATTTCAGGTTCCTCATCTGTCAAATGGAAATAATAATGGTCTCTCATCCTTAGGATTGTGTCTGTTATTCTCTCCAACCACTTTGACATTTTATTTTTCTAGACGAAATTTAGGAAGGCTTCTCATTTCTGATTTTCCTCTTCTATGAAAGCATTGTTGATAAATTCTCAGCTATGAAGAGATGACAGCTGGGAAAAACTGAAGAACTTGGAACTGGTTAAAAAAGGGTTCTGAGCACAAGGGATCAGTGGTAAGAGATCAGCAGTCAGCACCAAGGGGTGCTTCATGTTGCTTATGACTGGGCATGAAATTTCTTTCATATTTATCTATAATAAAATCTTTACCATGTATTGGATATTGGAGGGAAACACACATTATTTTCCATACTGAAGTTTGTACTAGTTGCCTGGATCACTTTTGCAACCCCTCCTTGCCCCACCCTGAAAGACTTTGTAAAGCTAAGAAATGTTGACTCACTCCGTACATTAGATAAGGGGGTTGCTTCATGACAGATTCTCTGGGCAGGCTAAAGTTAATCTACCTCCTTATGAAGATAACTCAGATATGGGGGTACAGCTGGTGCACGCCCAGGGGAATGCATGCTGCTGCTGCTGCTGCTAAGTCGCTTCAGTCGTGTCCGACTCTGTGCGACCCCATAGACGGCAGCCCACCAGGCTCCCCCGTCCCTGGGATTCTCCAGGCAAGAAAGATAAGGGGGTTGCTTCATGACAGATTCTCTGGGCAGGCTAAAGTTAATCTACCTCCTTATGAAGATAACTCAGATATGGGGGTACAGCTGGTGCACGCCCAGGGGAATGCATAGCTGCATATAAATCCCATCCTGAGGCTCATTCCTTCTGAAGACCTCAGGAAATCTTGCCATATGACATAACCTTGAGCTGTTTTCTCTCTTTCTGCCCCAATGGATCATTTATTACTGTGTTTTTGAAACACTTTTCCAACTCTATGCTTTCCACACTTTGGATTTCAAAAATTAGTAACCTCTTATAGCACAGGGAGGACTTCCCTGGTGGCTCAAGGGTAGAGTATCCACCTGCACTGCAGGAGACACAGCTTCCATCCCTGGGTCAGGAAGATCCCCGGGAGAAGGAAATGGCAACCCACTCCAGTATTCTTGCCTGAGAAATCCAATGGATGGAGGAGCTTAATGGGCTAAAGTCCAGGGGTTGCAAAAGAGTTGTGAAAGTTGTTCCGATTAAACAACATAGCACAGGGACCTCTGCTTAATGTTACATGGCAGCCTGGATGGGAGGGGAGTTTGGGGAAGAATGAATACATGTATATGTACGGCTGAGTCCCTTTGCTGTCCACCTGGAACTGTCACAACATTGTTAATACTCCAATACAAAATAATTTTTTTTAAAAAAAGTTTGTAATCCTTCCCTTCCTCTCCCCTTCCTTCCAGGCTTTCCTTCCTTTTTTCTCTCCCCCCTTCCTTTCTTCTTTTCTCACTTTTTCTTTCCTTTCTTTCCTCATTGCAATTTTTAGATAAATTGCAAATTTTCTGTAAAGTTTAGGGAATGGTATATTGAATACCCAGGTACTCTTTGCCCAGTTTAAGAGATAAAATAAAAATAAAGCTCCCTTTATACCATATCCAACCCAGTTTCTCTTCTCCCCCACTTCCAGAGGCATTCACTACCCTGAATTTGGTGTTAATTATTTTACATGCATGATGTTACAAATTTTATCACATGTGCATATAACTTTATATAAGGGACTATTTTGTTGGTTTTAAAACTTTCAGTTTCATATAACTTTTTTCCTTCAACTTTCTTCTCAATATTTTGTTTTTGAGATAGAATTTTCAATTTTTGGCTTGACAAAGGGGACATTTCAATGTCCAAATTAGAAATAATCTCCAAATCCTTTGTTAAATTATGTACATGTATCTTTCTGTGAAGCACTGCATTGGTTTTGCTTTCCTCTTTTCCCTTGGATTGATCAAAATGTCCTCCCAAGCTGAGGGCAGCATGTGGTCCAGCCGGGCTCCCATGCATCCCTGCTCATGGCTTTCCTAGCATCTCAGAGGGGAGGGAGTATTGTGCACCATTTCAAGGACCCATGAGGTACAGAGAAATGCAGGCCAACATCCCAGAGCCCTGGCTTGGAGTTAACCTTAAAGGTACCTTCTGTCTTTATGGTTCTGCTGAGTCTGCATGGGAAAACCCCTCACACTCTCAAAACGTACCTTTCCTCACCCTGCAGAACACCTTGCTCGAGCATCTGTCATCCCTTCTGACAAAGGCTCCCTCTTTACAAGTTCCTGCACTGGGAAAAGTGGTTCCCATATAAACCATATCATAAATAGAACCCTATAGAAAAAGTAAAGCTTGAATAGAAATTTTGCTGATGAATGTGAGAATAGGGATCTTCCAATTATATAAACAAGGGTTGAAACTATAGATTTTTCCACTTCCTCCCTATCTCCTACTAGTCAAACTTTTCTCTCTTCCTCTATGCTACTCACATTTATAGGGTATCATATTTTGTTCCCTCTATTTCCTTTTTCTTTTGACATGTCTCTTTCCTACGTAATCCCCTATCCTAATTCTACTCATGGGCAGGAAGTACAATCATTAAGAACAAACACTCTAAAGTCAGATTGGGCTCAAATCCTAGTCTGGCAGATTATTTAACCTTACTCTGTGTCAGTTTTCTCATCCGTAAAATGGGATGATTTTACTACCTTCCTCAGGGAGTGATTATGGGAAGTAAGAGAAATCCTATCAATACTAAAAATCTTTCATATGGGGTGGGTACAAAGTCAACTCCCCAAAGCTATTAAATATTACCCTCATCTTTTTACTTCATATTTTCCATTTTCTTCCATCTCTTGCCAACTAATCTTCACTTGTTTTTATTCACCTCACTTCCCCTGACTCCCAAAATACTACCCCAGGTGTCCCAGGCTCTCTTTCTGCAACAGTGGGGATCTAGAAATGTGGCAGAATCCAGACAAGAGATAGCAGAAGTTTATATAACTCTAGTAATGAGCCCACCAACATAGATAATAATGTGAAGACAAGTCTGTAATTTTCACAAAGCACTAAACCATGTTTCTCATCATTCCATTGGGATTATGCTCTGAAACATCACTGTGCCCTAAGGAACACAGAGCAGCAGTGACTAATTGGAGGATTTTTAAAAGTAAGTTAAATCCAATGATCTCACACGTCCACAATTGCCAGCTCAGCTCTCAGTGTACACACGATCCTCAACCTCAGGATGGCCCACAAAAGAGTCATCTAACCTCCTGCTAGTGGTGAGAGAACACTTGGGGGAAAGGAAAAAGCACAGTGGGGGTTTTCCTTAGGCCAGGACCTGAGAGCAGGTGCTTCAGGAAGGGTGATTGACTTCCTCACTGGGACCTCCCTTGTCAAGCTCACGTGATTCTGAGAAGATCCCTTCATTGCGTCTCTTCTGCTCATCCACCCAAGAGAAAGTGAGGTGTGTCTGCTCTCTAGAGGACAAGAAACCCTTCCACCAGATCCTCCCCAAATCCCCTCTGGGTGTGGTTTCAACCCTTCCACCAGATCCTCCCCAAATCCCCTCTGGGTGTGGTTTCAGGACAAAATAACAAGTTCAACTGTGCCTGGAACTAGATGCTTTAAAAATAGGAATGAAGGAAGTGGCAACCCACTCCAGTATTCTTGCCATGAACAGAGAAGCCAGGTGGGCTACAGTCCATGGCATCTCAAAGGGTCGGAAATAAGTGACCAACTAATACAACATAAGTTTCAATGCTATTCTCTCAAGTCATCCCACGTAGGGAGGGAAGCAGGGAGCGGGGCATTCAGGAGGGAGGGGATATGTATGTCTACGGCCAATTCATACTGATAAATGGCAAAAACCATCATAATATTGTAAATTAATTATCCTTCAATTAAAATAAATAATTTTTTTAAAAAAGAACATGTTAAAAACCAGGAATATGTGAGCCATCTCTATAATTTCAAATGCTGTATTTAAAAAGTCAAAAGAAGCAGATGAAATTAATGTTAATAATACATGCATGCTCAGTCACTCCAGTCTTGTTCGACTCTGTACCCTTTGTGAACCCATGGACTGTGGCCCTCCAGGCTCCTCTGTCCATGGGATTCTCCAGGCAAGAATACTGGAGTGTGTTGCCATTCCTTTCTCCAGAGGATCTTCCCAACCCAGGGATCCAACCTGCATCTCTTGTCTACTTGCATTGGCAGGTGGGTTCTTCACTACTAGCGCCACCTGGGAAGCCCAGTTTTAATAATACATTTTATTTAACATGACACATTAGCACTGTAACATATAATCAGTGTAAAAATTAAGATATTTTACACTCCAGGTTTCTTTTTTAATGCTAAGACTTTGCAATCTGGAGTGTGTTTATACTTACAATGCACCTCCATTTGCACCAGCCACATTTCAAGTGCTTAAGAGCCACGGGTGGCTGGTGGCTACCCGGACACAGCAGGTTTCAACCATGAAGTCTTCTACTGCATGAAACGTGACGTGTGCCCTGACCCACCTGAAGAGCAGGTACAGCAAAGTATCCTTCTTAGTTTCAGAGAAAGATATTTGCTCTACAAATAAACAGGCCTTCATGAGCAGATGAACTAAGATGGAACCAGACTTGGATCAGACTACCTCAGTAGGACTTTTCTCAGTGGAGTCACCCCACTCG
>SJYT01060783.1:15206-36484 GCA_006410635.1 Cephalophus harveyi
TTACCTATCATCCAATTTTAACAATGAGTAACATTTTACTATATTCTTTCCTTTTTTTGGTGGGGGGTACAGAATATTTTAAAGTAAATGTCAAACAAATGAAATTTATCTCCAAATGTGTATATGCCTCTCCTTTCTAAAACATGGCATTTCTTACTTAAAGTTAATGCCATTATCATTTTCAACAAGATTTACAGTATTGTCTTAATTCCATCAAATATCTTGTTCATATCTTGTTCAAAATTCCCCAGTTGTACCCAAAACATCTTTTACAAGGTAAAACCAGATTCAATAGTCATATGTTTTAATAATTGGATATTACATCTCCTAAGTCTTTCTTTAAAAAAAAAAAAAAACTTTATTGAGGTATAGTTGACATACAAAACTCTGTATGTATTTAATGTGTATAGTTTGCACCTGACACAGTGTGGCTGAATTCCGATCTCTGTCCATCTGCACAAAATTGAATCTCAGAGTTTTTGGTGAAGCAGGAAATAAGTTTACTGCTTTGCCAGGCAAAGAGGGCCACATCAGGCTAATGCCCTCAAAGCTGTGTTTCCCAACCCAGGGTGGGGTTGAGGAATCTTACTCTAATGGTTTAGCGAGCAGGGTTGTCAATAAGGATCTATGTGAAGGCAGGGCCTGCATTCCTTCCATCCATATATCATTCCAGTGTTGGCATCAGCTGGGCTTGTAATATGCTTCAATGGTCCTGGAGGTTATTGAACTGTGCTCTTCTCTCAGAAATACAGAATGCTTACAAAGAAGGGTGTGTAGAAGGAGTGTTCTCAACAGAGAAAAACACCAGGTGTGGCTATGAAACTAAGCAGAAAAGCAAGTCATCTGTAAAATGCAAGTCAGAGTGAATTAAAACAGATTATCATTCCCAACAAGATTTGCAGAATTGTCTTAACTCCATCAAATATTCTGTTCATATTCAAAATTCCCCTGTTGTCCCCCAAACATCTTTTACAAGTTCGAACCAGGCTTCAATAAATAATCATAAATTTAATACTTGGATGAGACATCTCTTAAGTCTTTATTTTTAAAAGCAGCTATATTGAGATATAATTGATATACAAATATCTGTATGTACTTAATGTGCACATTTTGGACATACTGTTGCTGAATTCTGGCCTCTGTACACTGGTATTGAATTGAATCTGGGAGACAGAGTTTTGGGTGAAGCAGAAAAGACTAGCTTTATTGCTTTGCAAGGCAAAGAGAGCCCACAGCAGGCTAATGCCCTCAAAACAGTGTGTCTCAACCCAAGGAGGTTTTTTGTTTTTAAAAAAAATTAATTTATTTTTTATTGAAGGATAATTGCTTTACAGAATTTTTCTGTTTTCTTCTAAGGAGGTTTTAAGGAGTCTTTCAGTAATGGTTCAGGGATCAGGTTTGCTGATAAGGATCAGGGCACACGCAAGGCAAGACCTGCATTCTTTTCATCTAGAAATCAACTGGAGACCAGCAGTGCTGGCACCAGGCGGTCTTGTGATGGGCTTCTGTGGTTCTGGAGGCTACTGAACTGGGATCTCTCAGGAATGAAGAATACTTACAAAAAAAAGGTGTGTAAAAGGGAGAGTTCTTAAAAGAGAAAAATACCAGGTATGGATATGCAACTAAGCAAAAAGCTCTGTAAAAAGCAAGTCTGCTGCTGCTGCTACTGCTGCTAAGTCGCTTCAGTCGTGTCCGACTCTGTGCGACCCAATAGACGGCAGCCCACCAGGCTCCCCCGTCCCTGGGATTCTCCAGGCAAGAACACTAGAGTGGGTTGCCATTTCCTTCTCCAATGCATGAAAGTGAAAAGTGAAACTGAAGTCAATGAATAGGTGAATGTAAAAATGACTAATACCTTGAAGATGGTGGTGGTTTCGTTGCTAAGTTGTATCCAACTCTGCCCCTGTAGCCCGCCAGGCTCCTCTGTCCATGGGATTCTCCAGGTAAGAATACTGGAGTGGGTTGCCATTCCCTTCTCCAGGGGATCTTCCCTACCCAGGGATCAAACTCGCATTTCCTGCATTGCAGGTGGATTCTTTACTGCTGAGCCACTAGAGACACCCAACCTTGGAAGCAACAGAGATCAAAATATGTGGGTGACTATACAATGAGATTTGGTGGCTATTTAAAGAGTACCAATGAATTAGTCTAAAAAGCCAGAACAGAAACAGGGATTATGATGTAAAGGGAATGCAAAAAGGGTGTGTGAAGATGGATCCTGGGTAGTCATTGAACTGTGCTGAGTATAAAACAGAGTATCTGAAAGATAAGCGAAATGCTCTGTTTTCTCACCCAATGAAACACTGAGATGAAACCCCTGTTCACAGAACCACTGGGGCTATGAGGAGTTTTAGCACTGGTGAAGAAGTGAAAGTGGTAGTCACGCAGTCGTGTCCGACTCTTTGTGACCCCATGGACTGAAGCCTGCCAGGCTCCTCTGTCCATGGGATTCTCCAGGCAGGAATATTGTAGTGGGTTGCCATTTCCTTCTCCAGGGGATCTTCCCCACCCAGGGATTGAACCCAGGTCTCCCGTGTTGCAGGCAGATTTTTTACTGTATGAGACACCAGGGAAGCCCTGGTATAAGCCTGAAATTTAACCTGCACGTACAGGTGGGCTGGTTTGCCTTTCTGAAACAGCTTCTCAGCCAGCAGGGACTGGGGTCTCTAGGGTTGAGCTGGTTTGTGTTGGTGGCACTACATTTAGAGGCTATCTGTTCAAAACAGGCAAACATTCTTTCTGCCTTACGTTTTCTTCACGGGCTAAAGAGCTGAACAGATTCGAGGTTACCAAGAAGTAACAATCCATGTATTATATTTGAAATGTTATCAGTCCAGTGAATAAGCTACACAGCCATCGTTCAAGCCCAGTCTCCACCAAATTGCTTTCTTATCACATGTGCCCTTCAAAGGAAGTATGAACAACACAGATGTCTCCAGTTAAAAATGAAACACACAATAAAGAAGCGAAGGATTCCAGACTCCACTGTGTGGAAGGTCAGGACTTTTGGCCTTGGCTTTGGGAAAGAAAACACAAACGCCCATCAGCAATCATTCTGGGTGTAATGACAGTACAATAATGCTCAGGACAAGCGAGGACATTCAGGTGTTTCTAGAGCGATTTCTATACGTTACAGATGTCACATTTGGTTCCTAGAGATTTAGTCAAGTATTAGTATCTCTTTTTGTCAAGTATGATATACAAAAAGATGAGAATAGTAGATGTGCCCTAAAGATATGAAAATATATATAAAACAAAACCATTATAAATTACATAGATTTGCAATATAAAATTGTTTTTCCCCCATTTAGAATAAATATCATCCAAGTTTACAGGTCATCGCAGTGAATTAAATATGCACACATATCTGAATCATTTTCGGAACTTCAAGAAAAAAAATTGTTATAGATATGACCAGATGACTCGGAAACCAGAAACTGCTTGCTTTTGAGAAGAATGACCTAAGACCCAAGGGACATGGCTTGGGATTCAGTGTTAAACTGCAAAACTGCCCCAAAGAGCCATATGTAGCCATACGTCTATAAATTTCTATGAAGCTGAACAATTATCTTTGAAAAACCAGGTGAAAGTCATGAGACTTGTCTCTGTCCCTTATTTTAGTGGGAGAGCATTTCTATTTCGTAAAGAAGCTATAGCATAAACAAGGAGAGACAGAGACATCTTTGTAGTAAGCCAGCCTCATCTCTGGTTGGCTACTAATATTATTCTATCAAGAGCTTTCTGATGCCTTAAAGGGGAACATTTTAAAAATCTACATAGTCTCCCCAGTCTAAAGAAGCTAAAACCAACATGAAAACATTCTTTGGTCACTCAGTTCTGCTCCTGCTTTTAAAAAAGTCTGCCTGTGTTTAACTATCTGTATCCAGCATCCAGGTGGGTGATGCCTTCTCCTGTCATTTCCACGTGAAAACCTGTATGTGGGTTTCGCTGGAGGGAGAAGGGGACGGAATGGGGAAAAGTTCATTTGGGGATCCCCTATTGTGGCTTTGGGTGCACAGATCCATGGGAAGGATCCACTGACCTCCACAAGTGGAAAAATGTTTACATTCTAAGACATGGTGATGAAACTTCTCTGCAGGCCAAATACAGAAAACCTTTGTCCAGGGAGCCCATGGCGGGTCAAGGTTTCTCTGGACTGTTCACTTCTCATGTTTTATGTGACCACCCAAGACACTCCAAACTGATGGGAATGGGTCATCTGAGGCCAACTGTGTGTCTAAGTCAGAGTGAATTAAAAGAGATCAGAGCATGATGGGGGCTGTTTCAACTAAACTTTATAAATTTATCTGGAACAAAATGTGTAACACTCATGAAGACATCAGCACAATCACCATAATAAACATATCTACTGCTGCTGCTAAGTCACTTCAGTTGTGTCCGACTCTGTGCGACCTCATAGACGGCAGCCCACCAGGCTCCCCCGTCCCTGGGATTCTCCAGGCAAGAATACTGGAATGGGTTGCCATTTCCTTCTCCAATGCAGGAAAGTGAAAAGTGAAAGGGAAGTCGCTTAGTCATATCTGACTCTTAGCGACCCCATGGACTGCAGCCTACCAGGGGGATTGGTGGACAGGGATATGTAAATAGCAAAATGTAGCTTAAGAATAACTGCAGCCTACCAGGGGGATTGGTAGGGAGATTTTCCAGGCAAGAGTACTGGAGTGAATAAACATATCTAATCACTTCTAAAAGTTTCCTAGTACAACTTGGCTATTTTTGTTTAGTTTGTGCGTTTGCTAACATGAGATCTGCTCTCTCAATTTTTTTTAACGGCGTGTTGTAGCATTAGCTGTAGGCATGATATCGTACAGAAGTTCTCTGGAATTCATCTAATATAATTGAAACTTTATGCCCACTGAAGAGCTCCATGTTGCTGCTGACAACCACCATTCTACTTCATAAATCTCTTTCAGTCTGGAACAGCCATCTCACAGCTCCCTTTGTTTTTTTGACATTGACTTGTTGAAAATTGAGACTGTTGTTCTGCAGAATTATCCAATCTTTTGAATGTTCTTTTTGTTTCCTCAATATGTTAGTTACTTTGTTCCATTACCCTTCTAGAAATAGATCTGAAGGCTCCACTAGATTCCAGTTCAACATTTTGGACAAAAACAGTTCAGATTGAATCACGTCAGAAGGCATGTAGTTGCTGACTCTCCCACTTGGAGTGATTCTGAGTGGGTTCAGATGGTGGGAGTCTGACTTCCCCACTATGTAAGTGCAACTATCCTCTTACATCCAGGAGGTAATCTGTAGGGCAATGTTTGAACACTTTGTGAATATCTGTAATTACTTTAGCATCTATTAATGATTATTATCTAGATAGACAAATTCACTAGGAGTGTTAAAGCTGGTAATTTTTTTCTAATTATTTCCACATTTATTCCCTGAAACATTTCTGCTAAGACGAGGTTTCCTTCATCAGTTCAAGCTGTTTGATTTCCCTGAATATAATTCACACAGGACAAGAAAGGTGAATGCAAATTCTTTAATTATCAACATTTAGAATAAAGTGTTTCTGCATTTCTGCCTCCAATAATGATAAATGAGATTTCTTTTCTCTCTCACTCCCTTGCCTTCTCTCCCATAAGCTTAGAGACTTTTATGTATTCAACATGTTTCAAACAATTGCAGTCTTTTTTTCAGTGTTCACGTTGCCCCATATTTGACCAGTAAGAGCACCTTTGAGTTTCTTTTCACACCCCTAAAAGGAAGGGGACCTCAGTTTTCGTTCCACAATTTCTGTTTATAAAAAGAGTTAAGTATTACATGTGAAATTTTATCCATGGCTGCTAGAAGCCTGAAAAAAAAAAAAAAACTACCAGGACACAAGTGAATTCAGAATTACCTTCCAATGTAAAAAGAAAAGTGTGTGATATAGAGTGTAGGGGTCTCAGGGAAAAAATGTTAAGACATTTCAGACATTGCGGGGATGGAAAAGTATTAGATGTCAGTAAATAAAAAAGCAACCAGAAATAGCCTCAGGACCATTTTCAGATTGCAGATGAAATTTTGATGCAGTTATTCTTAAGCTACATTTTGCTATTTACATATCCCTGTCCACCAAAAGGGAGCAGAGAGTCAGAGAGATGGAGAGAAACAAAGAGAGGGTAAAGGGAGGGAGGGAAGAAATGGGGAGGGAGAAAGAGAAACAGGCAGACTAGCTTGGTTCTTCCAAAAGCTTTTCGATATGAGTAAAATTGCCACCAAGTCCATCCATCACCTTTACCCCAGCTACAAGTTCCACCTCTGCAAGTTACTTTGTCTTTACTTTATTCCATGTCTGACTCTTAATTCCTTTGTTTTGAAAAGGCTTTTGATTTTTTAAAATGTTTTTTTCTACCAATGACATCAGCAAGGATTATTTCTTCTATTTGCATGGATAAAAATTTGAAGGATTATGACACATTCCCCAAAATATTGTCTGCCATTGTACTAATGGAGCAAGGCAATTGTCCCAAGCCAAAGTGATTCAAAGGGCTTCTCTGGTGACTCAGTCAGTAAAGAATCCATCTGCAATGCAGGAGATCTGGGTTTGATCCCTGAGTCAGGAAGATATCCTGGAGAAGGGAATGGCAATCCAGTCCAGTATTCTAGCCTTGAGAATCCCATAGGCAAAGGAGGGATTTGAAGGAGCCTGGAAGGCTACAGTCCGTGGGGTCACAAGAGTCAGACATGACTTAGCAACTAAACCACAACAGCCCGAAAGTGATTCAAGACACAGGATATTTTAATGTTGATTGTTGTTACACAAGGTACAGCTCAACTCAAAAGCAAGAAAGCCAAAAATTTAAGCCCCAATCTAAATCTGGCTACTTAATCTGAAACCAAAGATTAGTTGAAGGATTTAACAGCAAGTTGTCCACAATAAAGTTGATACTAGAAAAATATTTGGACTACAGGTCAGGAATGAGATTATGTCCAGGGGTGGGGCAAGGCCGGCCATCATGGGAGAAGATTCATTTTTCACATTTGCTAAGTCGCTTCAGTCGTGTCCGACTCTGTGCGACCCCACAGATGGCAGCCCATTGGGCTCCGCCATCCCTGGGATTCTCCAGGCAAGAACACTGGAGTGGGTTGCTATTTCCTTCTCCAATGCATGAAAGTGAAAAGTGAAAGTGAAGTCGCTCAGTCGTGTCCGACTCAGCGACCCCACGGACTGCAGCCTTCCAGGCTCCTCCATCCATGGGAGTTTCCAGGCAAGAGTACTGGAGTGGGATGCCATTGCCTTCTCCGCATTTTTCACATTAGTTACTTACTAAAAAAAAAATAATAAAGGCTAAAAGGTGAATGCTACCCATACCACTGCTTCCACAAAACATTATTACAGAAAAACATTCAATTTCTTAACTGTTATTGCCCCTATCTTAAAACAAGAGCATGAGGCATAGTTGGTATCAGTGAATGTTAGTTGTTAACATCGATTCTGATGAAAAATATAATAGGTATTAATAATAAATAAAAATAACAAATAAAAAACATTGTTGCATACTTACATTGTTCCAGACTTATTTTACTAAATACTTTAATAAATCAGTCCTAGAAAGTAGATCAGTTCAGTTCAGTTCAGTTGCTCAGTTGTGTCCGATTCTCTGCAACCCCGTGAACTGCAGAACGCCAGGCCTCCCTGTTCATCACCAACTCCCAGAGTTCACTCAGATTCACGTCCATTGAGTCCGTGATGCCATCCAGTCATCTCATCCTCTGTCATCCACTTCTCCTCCTGCCCCCAATCCCTCCCAGCATCAGAGTCTTTTCCAATGAGTCAACTCTTCTCATGAGGTGGCCAAAGTATTGGAGTTTCAGCTTTAGCATCAGTCCTTCCAGAGAAATCCCAGGGCTGATCTCCTTTAGAATGGACTGGTTGGATCTCCTCGCAGTCCAAGGGACTCTCAAGAGTCTTCTCCAACACCACAGTTCAAAAGCATTAATTCTTCAGGGCTCAGCTTTCTTCACAGTCCAACTTTCACATCCATACACGACCACCGGAAAAACCATAGGCTTGACTAGATGGACCTTAATTGGCAAAGTAATGTCTCTGGTTTTGAATATGCTATCTAGGTTGGTCATAACATTTCTTCCAAGGAGGAAGCGTCTTTTAATATCATGGCTGCAGTCACCATCTGCAGTGATTTTGGAGCCCCCCAAAATAAAGTCTGACACTGTTTCCACTGTTTCCCCATCTATTTGCCATGAAGTGATGGGACCAGATGCCATGATCTTTGTTTTCTGAATGTTGAGCTTTAAGCCAACTTTTTTCACTCTCCACTTTCACTTTCATCAAGAGGCTTTTTAGTTCTTCTTCACTTTCTGCCATAAGGGTGCTGTTATCTGCATATCTGAGGTTATTGATATTTCTCCCAGCAATCTTGATTCCAGCTTGTACTTCTTCCTGCCCAGCATTTCTCATGATGTGCTCTGCATATAAGTTAAATAAGTAGGGTGCAATATACAGCCTTAACATACTCTTTTTCCTATTTGGAACCAGTCTGTTATTCCATATCCAGTTCTAGCTGTTGCTTCCTGACCTGCATATAAGTTTCTCAAGAGGCAGGTCAGGTGGTCTGGTATTCCCATCTCTTGAAGAATTTTCCACAGTTTATTGTGATCCACATAGTCAAAGGCTTTGGCATGGTCAATAAAGCAGAAATAGATGTTTTTCTGGAACTTTCTTGCTTTTTCCATGATCCAGCAGATGTTGGCAATTTGATCTCTGGTTCCTCTGCCTTTTCTAAAACCAGCTTGAACATCTGGAAGTTCACGGTTCATGTATTGCTGAAGCCTGGCTTGGAGAATTTTGAGCATTGCTTTACCAGCATGTGGAATGAGTGCCATTGTGCGGTAATTTGAGCATTCTTGGGCACTGCCTTTCTTTGGGATTGGAATGAAAACTGACCTTTTCCAGTCCTATGGCCACTGCTGAGTTTTCCAAATTTGCTGGCATATTGAGTGCAGCACTTTCACACCATCATCTTTCAGGATTTGAAATAGCTCAACTGGAATGCCATCACCTCCACTAGCTTTGTTCATAGTGATGCTTTCTAAGGCCCACTTGACTTCACATTCCAGGATGCCTGGCTCTAGGTGAGTGAGCACACCATCGTGATTATCTGGGTAATGAAGATCTTTTTTGTACAGTTCTTCTGTGTATTCTTGCCACTTCTTCTTAATATCTTCTGTCTGTTAGATCCATACAATTTCTGTCCTTTTTCAAGCCCGTCTTTGCATGAAATGTTCCCTCAGCAACTCTAACTTTCCTGAAGAGATCTCTAGTCTTTCCCATTCTGTTGTTTTCCTCTATTTCTTTGCACTGATTGCTGAGGAAGGCTTTCTTATCTCCCCTTGCTATTCTTTGGAACTCTGCATTCAGATGCTTATATCTTTCCTTTTCTCCTTTGCTTTTTGCTTCTCTTCTTTTCACAGCTATTTGTAAGGACTCCCCAGACAGCTATTTTGCTTTTTTGCATTTCTTTTCCATGGGAATGTTCTTGATCCCTGTCTCCTGTACAGTGTCACAAACCTCCGTCCATAGTCCATCAGGCACTCTATCAGATATAGTCCCTTAAATCTATTTCTCACTTCCACTGTATAATCATAAGGGATTTGATTTAGGTCATACAAAGGCTTTCTTATCTCCCCTTGCTATTCTTTGGAACTCTGCATTCAGATGCTTATATCTTTCCTTTTCTCCTTTGCTTTTTGCTTCTCTTCTTTTCACAGCTATTTGTAAGGACTCCCCAGACAGCTATTTTGCTTTTTTGCATTTCTTTTCCATGGGAATGTTCTTGATCCCTGTCTCCTGTACAGTGTCACAAACCTCCGTCCATAGTCCATCAGGCACTCTATCAGATATAGTCCCTTAAATCTATTTCTCACTTCCACTGTATAATCATAAGGGATTTGATTTAGGTCATACCTGAATGGTCTAGTGGTTTTAGCTACTTTCTTCAATTTAAGTCTGAATTTGGCAATAAGGAGTGCATGATCTGAGCCACAGTCAGCTCCCAGTCTTGTTTTTGCTGACTGTATAGAGCTTCTCCATCTTTGGCTGCAAAGAATATAATCAATCTGTTTTTGGTGTTGACCATCTGGTGATGTCCATGTGTAGAGTCTTCTCTAGAGTTGTTGGAAAAGGGTGTTTGCTATGACCAGTGCATTTTCTTGGCAAAACTCTATTAGCTTTTGCCCTGCTTCATTCTATATTCCAAGGCCAAATTTGCCTGCTACCCCAGGTGTTTCTTGACTTCCTACTTTTGCATTCCAGTCCCCTGTAATGAAAAGGACATCTTTTTCGGGTGTTAGTTCTAAAAGGTCTTAGAGTTCTTCTACTATTATGTATTTCACATACTATAAAACTGAAGTCCAGAGAGGTTAAGTAAGTTGTTCAAAGACATAGAGCTAATAAGGGACAAAGCTGGGATTCAAATTCAGGCTGTTCAGAGCACAATCTCTTAATCAATATTTGATCACAATTGCATTCATTTTCACTCATCCAGCAATTATACACTGAATGGCTCCTATTTCCATACAATTGTGTCAGGCATGGTAGATACAGAGCAAAATAAGACCAGAACTCAGTTCTTAAACTGGAATCCAGTGACTATCTTCTCCTTTGACAAACATCCTTCTCCTTTGACAAACAGAGCAACCCACCCAAAGTTCTGTGTTTGTCCCGCTTGTAAGATCCCAGCCAACTCTCTCAGACCTCAGGCTTTTCCTGAGATCCAGCTACCTCAAACAGACCCAGAAGGTGAATCCCCTGGACTCCCATCTAGTCCTGACCTAAGAAGAGAGGGCAGCAGGGAAGATGGAGGAGAAAAGAGGAAGCCTACACCCTGCCTGCCATGGGGCCAGCGGAGAAAAAGTAGGGAAGGGGTGTCCTAAGCACTGTGTGGTTTGTTTGCTTCTACCTGATCTCAGTCTTCCCAGATCCTTTTCTTGAGTTAATCAGTTCAGTTCAGTTGCTCAGTTGTGTCTGACCCTTTGCGACCCCATGAACCACAGCACAACAGGCCTCCATGTCCATCACCAACTCCTGGAGTTCACCCAAACCCATGTCCATCGAGTCATTGATGCCATCCAACCATTTCATCCTCTATCGTCCCGTTTTCCTCCTGCCCTCAATCTTTCCCAGCGCCACGGGTCTTTTCAAATGAGTCAGCTCTTCGGATCATGTGGCCAAAGTATTGGAGTTTCAGCTTCAACATCAGTCCTTCCAATGAACACCCAGGACTGATCTCCTTTAGGATGGACTGGTTGGATCTCCTTGTAGTCCAGGGGAATCTCAAGAGTCTTCTCCAACACCACAGTTCAAAAGCATCAATTCTTTGGTGCTCAGCTTTCTTTATAGTCCAACTCTCACATCTATACATGACCACAGGAATATTGAGATAATAGTAACATTATTTCAAATTTATACATGAAAAAACAAGATCATTGACATTAAGTGCTGCATTCAATATGCTAGCAAATTTGGAAAATCCAGCAGTGGCCCCAGGACTAGAAAAGGTCAGTTTTCATTCCAATCCCAAAGAAGTGTGATGTCAAAGAATGTTCAAACTACTGAACAATTGCACTCATTTCACATGCTAGCAAGGTAATGCTCAAAACTCTTAAAGCTAGGCTTCAACAGTACATGAACAAAGAACTTCTGGATGTATAAGCTGGAGTTAGAAGAGGCAGAGGAACCAGAGATCAAATTGCCAAAATCCATTGGATCATAGAAAAAGCAAGGGAATTCCAGAAAAATATCTATGTCTGCTTCACTGATTATGCTAAAGCCTTTGACTATGTGGATCACAACAAACTGGGGAAATTTTTAAAGAGACGGGAATACCAAACATGGAACAACAGACTGGTTCCAAATTGGGAAAGGAGTACGTCAAGGCTGTACATTGTCACTCTGCTTATTTCACTTACATTACTTATTTCACTTATTTCGAAGAGTACATCATGTGAAATGCCAGGCTGGATGAAGTACAAGCTGGAATCAAGATTGCTGGGAAATATATCAATAACCTCAGATATGCAGATGATACCACCCTAATGGCATAAAGTGAAGATGAACTAAAGAGCTTCTTCATGAAGGCAAAACAGGAGAGTGAAAAAGTTGGCTTAAAATTCAACATTTAAAAAACTAATCATGGCATCCAGTCCCATCACTTCCTGGCAAATAGATGGGGAAAAAATGGAAACAGTGACAGATTTTATTTTCTTGAACTCCAAAATCACTGTGGACAATGGCTACAGTGCTGAAATTAAAAGACACTTTCTCCTTGAAAGAAAAGCTATGATAAACCTAAACAGCATATTGAAAAGCAGAGACTTCACTTTGCCAACAAAGGTCCATATAGTCAAAGCTATGGTTTTTCCAGTAGTCATGTACAGATGTGAGAGTTGGCCCATAAAGAAGGCTGAGCACTGAAGAATTGGTGCTTTGGAACTGTGGTGCTGGAGAAGACTCTTGAGAGTCCCTTGAACAGTAGGGAGATCAGACCAGTCAATCCTAAAGGAAATCAACCCTAAATATTTATTGGAAGAACTGATACTGAAGCTGAAGCTCCAATACTTCAGCCATGTGATGTAAAGAGCTGGCTCATTAGAAAAGACCCTGATGCTGAGAAAGATTGAGGGCAGGAGGAGAAGGGGGTGATAGTGGATGAGATGGTTGGATGGCATCATAGACTCAATAGACATGAGTTTGGGCCAACTCCGTGGGATAATGAAGGACAGGGAAGCCTGCAGTCCATGGGGTCACAGAGTCAGACCTAACTGAGAGACTATACAACAGCAACATCCTAAGAAGTAATGATTTGATTTTACTTTAAGAATATTTAACCAGAGAATGATTCTCTTTCCACTATGCCAGCTGCCTCACACTTCTCAAGATTGGGCAGTGGTTGCAGGAGTTAACTCCTACCATCTAGCAAGATCTGATTATGTGCATTGCTCCCCAATTTTGTGTTCAGTAACATCACTGTTACAGCTTGAAATTGTTGGCAGCTTGAAATCAGCTGTGGAGGGGAGTATTTACACCACAGAAATTGGCAGATGCTACAAATCAGGGCTTTTTTTGTTCCAATTGCTGATTGTTGAACACTTCAGTTCAGTTCAGTTCAGTTGCTCAGTCATGTCCGACTCTTTGCGACCCCATGAATCACAGCACGCCAGGCCTCCCTGTCCATCACCAACTCCTGGAGTTCACTCAGATTCATGTCCATCAAGTCCGTGATGCCATTTAGCCATCTCATCCTCTGTTGTCCCCTTCTCCTCCTGCCCCCAATCCCTCCCAGCATCAGAGTCTTTTCCAATGAGTCAACTGTTCGCATGAGGTGGCCAAAGTACTGGAGTTTCAGCTTCAGCATCATTCCCTCCAAAGAAATCCCAGGGCTGATCTCCTTCAGAATGGACTGGTTGTAGTCCTTGCAGTCCAAGGGACTCTCAAGAGTCTTCTCCAACACCACACTTACCCGAACACAAATGGGACTGGGTGAACTGAGGACAGGTACATGAACTCAGTCAGAAACAACTCTTAGTTGGTCTTCATCATGCAGCCAGAAAGAGTACAGTCAAGAGGAGAGCCAGACAGGAAGTTACCAGGTACACAAATCTAAAAGGACTCTAAGCCAAATATCAGCAAATTTCCCTGTAAAAGGCCAGATGGTAACTATCTTAGGTTTGCTGGTCACATATTCTTCTTTGTTTTATTTTTACAAACCTAAAAAGGTGAAAACCATACTTAGGCCCCACCCCTCACGCTGTATGAAGGCAGGTTGCAGCCTGGGTTTGGCTGGTAGCCATTCATTTGTTGACTCCTAAACTAGCAGCAGATCTGCAGAAAAGCAGAACCTGTTTATTTATTTCCATTCTCCTTACAGAAAGTGCTCTTTGCAAGTGGAATGAATACTTTCACCAACTGCTTCAAGTATGGAATACTGAAACACCACCTGCCTCCTCCCTACAGTGTATATAACTAAGTGACAATGGCCTGATACCAAATAACTTTCTGAGTAGGGAAGGCCTTTTCAATCACAGAGCTCTCATTTGGCTTTAGTGGGATATGCAGCTTGGGGATCAGAGCTGAATTACTCAAGACAATATTAGCAGCACTGATCATTCACTGCTTTGCCCTCAGCTTGCATCTCAATATATGCTGGCCAAATCCTTAAAAAGAGCCACACACTTATTTCTCTGCCCAGGTCATACTTTGCAGGAAGGAACATATTGTGTAATACATCCAAGACCCAGATAATGGAGACAGAAATAAATAGAAGAGACAAGAAACATACTCGCCTGCATTTCAGAGCATTTTTATTTATCCCTTATCATGCCTCCCCTATTCCTAGGGTAACTTCTATGCCATAAATGGAGTGACCTTCCTTGAGCACTGGAATTCCTTTTTTCATGAAGTAGAGTAGAAGTGGAGATGTAGACACTGAGCTTTATTGGATCCAGAGCAGGTGAGGATAGAGACAAACTGCCTGGTAATCAGGTCCCATGAAGGCTGCTTTTCCTTGTCCTACCTGCTGATGAAACTTCCACAGGGGTTATGAGTTACCTGTCTTGGGAGCTGCTTCCCATAGTATCCTGTATTGAGGACTCAGCCATGTGACAGGTTTAGATGAGAACTGCTGCTGCTGCTGCTGCTGCTAAGTCGCTTCAGTCGTGTCCGACTCTGTGCGACCCCATAGACGGCAGCCCACCAGGTTCCCCCATCCCTGGGATTCTCCAGGCAAGAACACTGGAGTGGGTTGCCATTTCCTTCTCCAAAGCATGAAAATGAAAAGTGAAAGGGAAGTCGCTCAGTCGTATCCAACTCTCAACAACCCCATGGACTGCAGGCTCCTCCGTCCATGGGATTTTCCAGGCAAGAGTACTGGAGTGGGGTGCCATTGCCTTCTCCGACGAGAATTGAGGAGGGATATAAACAGGGGAAATGGACAAGTGTAAGCTGCTTGACCTCAGGAAATAGAGTAGAGAGAGAATACTGTAGAATATGATTCCTAAATTGATCTTATTGCAAGATGCCAGGATGGGTATGTTAGAGTTACACTGGAAGACCATTTAAAATAGATTTCTGAGCATCACACAGGGAAGGTCTTATTTGGCTGGCCAGAAGTTGGACATGTCAATCAACATCTTTTATAAGCTTCAGAAGGAACTGTGGTACCGAGGCTCTTGGAGGAGCTGACTTTGAAAATACTCTTGCAGACACAGAGACTGGACTTGTGGAAATAGCAGGGGAGCGAGAGGATAGGACAAACTGGGAGCAGTATGGAAACATATACCTTACCATGTGAAAAACAGTCAGTCAGTGGGGATTTGCTGGACGACTCAGGGAGTTCAAACTGGTTGGTACTGTTCAGTTGCTCAGCCATGTCCGACTCTTTGAAACCCCATAGACTGCAGCATGCCAGGCTTCCCTGTCCTTCACTATCTCTCAGAGTTTGCTCAAACTCAGGCGCATTGAATCAGTGATGCCATCCAACCATCTCATCCTCTGTTGTCTGTTTCTCCTTTTGTCTTCAATCTTTCTCGGCATCAGGGTCTTTTCTAATGAGTCAGCTCTTTGCATCAGGTGGCCAAAGTACTGGAGCTTCAGTTTCAGCATCAGTTATTCCAATAAATATTCAGGGTTGATTTCCTTTAGGACTGACTGGTTTGATGTCCTTGCTGTTCAAGGGATTCTCAAGAGTCTTCTCCAGCACCACAATTTGAAAGCATCAGTTCTTCGGCACTCAGCGTTCTTATGGTCCAACTCTCATATCTGGACATGACTACTGAAAAAAGACCATAGCTATGACAATACAGACCTTTGTTGGCAAAGTGATGTCTCTGCTTTTTAATATACTGTCTAGGTTTGTTATAGCTTTTCTTCCAATGAGCAAGCATCTTTTAATTGCAAGGCTACAGTCACTGTCCACAATGATTTTGGAGCCCAAGAAAATAAAATCTGTCACTGTTTTCATTTTTTCCCCACCTATTTGAAGTGATGTGAAGGGACCAGATGCCATGATCTTAGTTTTTTGAATGTTGAGCTTTACGCCAACTTTTTCCTTTTCAACAAAAAGGATCCTGCTCTCCTCTTTCACTTTCATTAAGAGGCTCTTTAGCTCCTCGTCACTTCCTGCCATTAGGGTGGTGTCATCTGCATATCTGAGGTTATTGATACTTGTCCCAGCAATCTTGATTCCAGCTTGAACTTCATCCAGCCTGGCATTTTGCATGATGTACTCTGCATATAAGTGAAATAAGTGAGGTGATGATATACAGCCTTGATGTACTCCTTTGCCAGTTTGGAACCAGTTCGTTGTTTCATGTCTGGTTCTAACTGTTGCTTCTTGACCTGCATACAGAAGGTCTGGTAGTCCCATCTCTTTAAGAATTTTCCACAGTTTGTTGTGATCCACACAGTCAAAGGCTTTAGCATACTCAATGAAGCAGATGTTTTCTCTGGAATTCTCTTGCTTTTTCTATCATCCAACAGATGTTGGCAATTTGATCTCTGGTTCCTCTGCCTCTTCTTGCTCCAGCTTGTAAATCTGGAAGTTCTTGGTTCACATACTGCTGAAGCCTAGCTTAAAGGATTTTGAATATTACCCTGCTAGCATATGACATGAGTGTAATCGTGCAGTAGTTTGAACATTCTTTGACACTGCTTGTCTTTGCGATTGGAATGGAAACTGACATTTTCCAGTCCTGTGGCCTGGAAAACAAGTACTCGGTGACAGCCTAGGGGAATGGGATGGAGTTGGAGGTGGGGGGAGGTTTAGGAGGGAGACTATGTATACCTATGACTGATTCATGTTGATGTGTGGCAGAAGCTATCACAATACTGTAAAGAAATCATCCTCCAATTAAAAATAAATTAATTAAAAAAAATTTTTTTTTTTTAGAAAAGAAAATACCCTTTTAGGAGAAAGCACTAAGCCTCAGAGTGTGGCCTACAATAGTTTATCAAGGAGTCAGGAGGTATTTGGGTAGTTCTCAAAGAAAAACACATAAATATTTTGTACTTATATTTCATAGAGTTGAAATGAAATGTATTTCATCATACCCCTTCTTAGGTTAGTTTGATGTTGATTTCTATCACCTGCTAAAAAAAGTCTTATCTAATACAGAGGACTAAAGCCATCAAAGATTTTATGTAATTGTCAGAGAAAGCACGTAACCTCTCTGCTAAAGCAATCTACTTTTTTTTCAGAGCAGGAACAAAAGATTTCCTTCTAGTACAAACTTGATGAGTTCTATCAGTAAAGTCAAAAGAAAGATTAGAATTACTAAGGTATCATTCAGCATTGCACTCCTGATAATGAAATAAGGTACATGTCAAACTGCAAAGCCAACCACAAGTTAACGACAAATATGGTTACTGCTAAATCAGAAGGAACCGTTGGTAAAATTTCTTTATGAAATGATACTGCTGTGCAAACACAACGTCAATAACATAGAATGTGAATTGAAAGGTGTGTGCTAGACTACACTTTGCTTTACAGTAGGTTGAAGTGATTGATATGTAGGGCATAAATAAGCTCTTTGCATCTGTGCAGCGTTTATAAGAAGCTGAAGCACTTAATGTTTTGCTTCTGGTTGTGACTAAAAACTCATGCTGTACAGGAAGACTTTTTATATAAGTTACTTTGAGTACTATGGTATAGAATGGAAAGGAGCGTTGGGATTACTCCCATTAAGACAGCAGCTATGTGTACAGTAAGACTTCTACCTGAAGCCAATTCGCATGCTGCTTACTAACAGAGAACAGTTAGGGTTTTTTTTAAAAAACAACAATACGCCTCCTAATGTTGACTTATTATGAAAGAAAATTAAGAATTCAAGACACTAACAGCCACTGTGCAACTGAGGCTGTTTCATTTTAACATGTTGAGCAAAAAAATGAACTGCTTTGGATTTCAACACTGATGTTTATTTGCCATAATATGGAAAGAACACACATCATGTAAAAAACACATAATATTAAATTTACCACCTTAGCTACTTCTAATGCTCATTTCAGTAGCATTAAGTATATTCACATTGCTCTCCAACAGGTCTCTAGAACTTTTGTCTTGCAACATCAAAACTCTACACCCACTAAATACTTGTTGCCCTTCCCCCACATTGATAACAACGTTTGTACTTCTTGTTTCTATGATTTTAACCACTTTGCTGCTGCTGCTGCTAAGTCACTTCAGTCGTGTCCGACTCTGTGCGACTCCATAGATGGCAGCCCACCAGGCTCCACCGTCCCCGGGATTCTCCAGGCAAGAACACTGGAGTGGATTGCCATCTCCTTCTCCAATGCATGAAAGTGAAAAGTGAAAGGGAAGTCGCTCAGTCTTGTCCGACTCTTAGCACCCCATGGACTGCAGCCTATCAGGCTCCTCCGTCCATGGGATTTTAGATACTTCATATTAGTGGAATCATAACACTGTTTGTCCTTCTGTAACTGACTTATTTTGCTTAGCATAATTTCCTTGAGGTTCATCATGTTATAACATGTAACAGGATTTCCTTTTTTCCCTAAGACTTCCATTATGTTCCATTACATGTATATATCACATTTTCTTCATTCATTCATTTTCCAGTGGGCATTTGGGTTGTTTCCGTATCTTGGTTATTGTGAATCATGCTGCAATGAACATAGGAGTGCACATACCTCTTTGAGATCCTGATTTTAGTTCTTCTGAATATACCTAGAAGCAGAATCAGTGGGTTACATGGTAATTTTATTTTTAACTTTTTGAGTAACGTCCATACTTTTTTCCACAATAATGGCACCATTTTACGTTCCCACTAACAGTGCACAGGAGTTCCAACTTCTCTGCATCCTCACCAACATTGTTTTGATTGTGGCCCTTCTGATAGGCATGAAGTGATGTCTTATTTTGGTTTCGATTTATTTTTCCCTAATGATCAGTGATGATGAACATCTTTTCATGTGCTTATTGGCCATTTGTGTATATTCTTTGGAGAAAATCTAATTGATTCCTTTGCTCAGCTTTTCCTCTGTTGCACGTCACACCTGGTGACTGACTACGCCACAGCCAGTGAATAAGGTCAGCAGTTACTCTTCAAGGACTCTAGCACACTAAATCAATAGCTGATACTCAGGTGGCTCAGATGGTAAAGAATCTACCTGCAATGCAAGAGACTTGGGTTTGATCCGTAGGTCAGGAAAATCCCCTGGAGAAGGGAATGGCTACCCACTCCAGCGTTCTTGCCTTGAGAATTCCACTAGAATTGACTCTAGCCTCAATCCTTTGCCCATTTTTTTCAATCAGGTTATTGTCAATCAGTGTTATTGTTATTGAGTTGTAGCTCTTCCTTATATACTGTGGATATTAAACTTTACCAGATGTACAATTTACAATTATTTTCTCCCATTCTGTAACCTGTCTTTTCATGCATTTTTCCCTTTGACATGCAAAAGTTTTTGAGTTTATGGTATAGTCCCATTTGTGTTTATTTTGTTACTTGTGCTTTTGGTGTCATATCAAAGAAGTCATTGACAAATCTATTGCCTTAAAGACTTTCCCCTATGTTTTCTTCTAGAAATTTAGCAGTTTTAGGTCTTTTGTTTAGTTATTCATAAATTTTGAGTGAATTTTTGTATTCAGTATAAGGTANTATGGTATAGTCCCATTTGTGTTTATTTTGTTACTTGTGCTTTTGGTGTCATATCAAAGAAGTCATTGACAAATCTATTGCCTTAAAGACTTTCCCCTATGTTTTCTTCTAGAAATTTAGCAGTTTTAGGTCTTTTGTTTAGTTATTCATAAATTTTGAGTGAATTTTTGTATTCAGTATAAGGTAGGGTCCAACTTCATTGTGTTGTATGTGTGCATACCCAGTTTTCCTGACACCATTTGTTGAAAAGACTGTTCTTTCCTCATTGATTAGGCTTAGCACCCTTGTTAAAAAATCATTTGACCATATATGCAAGGGGTTATTTCTATACTTGCTATCCTGTTCCATTGGCCTATATATCTATCTTTATGCCTGTACCATATCACATTAATTGGGCTTCCTAGGTGGCTCAGTGATAAAGAATCCACCAGCCAATGCAGGAAATGTAGGAGATGCAGGAAACATGGGTTCAATCCCTGGGTAGCAAAGATCCCCTGGAGAAAGAAATGGCAACACATTCCAGTATTTTTGCCTGGAAAATCCCATGGGCAGAGGAGCCTGGCAGGTGACAGTCCACGGGGTTGCAAACAGTTGCAGACAACTGCCTGACTAAACAACGAGAACACTGCCTTAATTACTGTTCAGTTCAGTTCAGTTCAGTTCAGTCACTCAGTCATGTCCGACTNAAAGAGGAACTCCCCAGGTCAGTAGGTGCCCAATATGCTACTGGAGATCAGTGGAGAAATAACTCTAGAAAGAATGAAGGCATGGAGCCAAAGCAAAAACAATATCCAGCTGTGGATGTGACTGGTGATAGAAGCAAGGTCTGATGCTGTAAAGAGCAATATTGCATAGGAACATGGAATGTAAGGTCCATGAATCAAGGCAAATTGGAAGTGGTCAAACAGGAGATGGCAAGAGTGAACGTTGACATTCTAGGAATCAGCAAACTAAAATGGACCGGAATGGGTGACTTTAACTCAGATGACCATTGTATCTACTACTGCGGGCAGGAATCCCTTAGAAGAAATGGAGTAGGCATCATGGTCAACAAAAGAGTCCAAAATGCAGTATTTGGATGCAATCTCAAAAATGACAGAATGGTCTCTGTTCGTCTTCAAGGCAAACCATTCAATATCATGGTAATCCAAGTCTATGCCCCAACCAGTAACGCTGAAGAAGCTGAAGTTGAACGGTTCTATGAAGACCTACAAGACCTTTTAGAACTAACACCTAAAAAAGATGTCCTTTTCATTATAGGGGACTGGAATGCAAAAGTAGGAAGTCAAGAAATACCTGGAGTAACAGGCAAATTTGGCCTTGGAATGCAGAATGAAGCAGGGCAAAGACTAATAGAATTTTGCCAGAAAATGCAAACACCCTCTTCCAACAACACAAGAGAAGACTCTACAGATGGACATCACCAAATGGTCAACACCGAAATCAGATTGACTATATTCTTTGCAGCCAAAGATGGAGAAGCTCTATACAGTTAACATATAGAGCTGACTGTGGCTCAGATCATGAACTCCTTATTACCAAATTCAGACTGAAATTGAAGAAAGTAGGGAAAACCAATAGGCCATTCAGGTGTGACCTAAATCAAATCCCTTATGATTATACAGTGGAAG
>SJYT01060791.1:6108-19369 GCA_006410635.1 Cephalophus harveyi
TCTCATTTGCAAGTATTTGTATCTATTTAAATAAGGAATCATATCTAAAACATAAAATGAGCCTTTAAAATATCCTAATATTTAGGGCTAGTAATTATATTTCTGAAAATAAATACTATAATCCAAATGGTTATAATAGTGCAAAATTACTCAATAGTAGAGAATATTTAAGAGTATTATTTTGTGTACAAGCTGTTTTAAGAACATAAGTGTTAGTTGTTCAGTCATGTCTGACTCATTTCAACCCCATGGACTATAGCCCACCAGGCTCCTCTGTCCATGGAATTCTCAAGGCAAGAATACTGGAGTGCGTTGCCATTCCCTTTCTCCAGGGGATCTTCCCAACCCAGGGATCGAACATGGTCTCCTGCAGTGCAGGCAGATTCTTTACTGTCTGAGCCACCATAGGTATTTAAAGAATATAAGAAAATGTTAAATAGGAAAAGGAGTAGATTAAGCTTGAATACTTATTATGATAACAACTATGTAAAAATTTTTTTTTTGTACTGCAAGAAATCTAAAATGCTAACCTCATTATACTTGAAGCCTGAAAGAATAGATCATTTTCTTTTTTCTTTCTACTTATCTATATTTTTCAAATTTCTTTTACAGTGAGTACATATCACCATTACATTTAGAAAAATGTTTAAAATAGAGACTATTTCAGTTGAAATGGACAGAAACACAACTCAAATTAAACTAAAGAGGGAGAGGAGTTGAGGGGAGGGTGAGAAAGAAGGAAAGAGAAGTTCAGTGGAAGGACTTGGCTTTAGTCCCACATGGAAATGATATCATCAGGTCTCTCTCTTCCTCTCTCCCCCTAATTGCTCAGCTCAGCCTCCTCTGTGTGGTGACCTCACTTTCTTCCACGTTCCAAGTTGCCAGAGAATTAGGTTGCCCACAGCTCTCAGCTTACATCATCTGCTTTAGGAGTCTCAGTGGAAAGAGACCTCTCTCCCTCAATGTCTACATATCAATTCCAGAGAAGAACTCTTATAGGCCCTGCTTGGGCTGCAGCCCACCCCTGTAGTAATCACGATGTCTGGGGAATGGGGTACTAGGATTGGGTTGGCTGGTGATGTATGCTCATGTCTGTTTCAGAAGAGATGTTCTAGTATTGGGAGAGATAGATAGTGTGATGGCCAGCCAAAATTCAGAAAGATATCAGGCAGGGATCTTCTATCTCCACTGCAGCTTTCAAATTCTTAGCTGCAGCAAGTGGGATCTAGTTCCCTGACCAGGGATCACACCTGGGCTCCCTGAATTGGAAGCATGGAGTCTTAGCCTCTGGACCTCTAGGGAAGCTCTGGAGGAGTTCTTTAGTGATTCAATCTTGCTGCCCTTGAGTCTGCCCCTATGAGAGGCAGTCTCCTCACCCAATATGTTCCTGTTCGGTACTACTTCAGCCACCAACTTCTTACTGGCCTCATTTTGAAGCCTGCACATTGCCTTAGGCTTTGAACATTCACAGGCTTGTTTCCAAGTTGGGTTTTTCTGGCAATACAACTCCTCTCAGATCTCAGGTGGTGTTTTGCCAATTTTATACCTGGGGATTCCATAAGCTAGGCGCCAACACCAGAAATCATATCCTGCCCTTGCAGTTACTCTTAGCAACAGATACCAGCTTTGCACTTATGGGTTTTCAACTGTCTCCCATTATGGCACCCTGCCCCTGGGCTGTAACGGAGTGGGTAGTGTTTTTCCACGGGCACGATTATTAATTATATTTGGCAGGGAACAGCACAGTTGTTTAAGAGAAAGGGACAAGGGAAACAGGGTTTTTCTAATTTTTACCGTGTTTCTGGAGTGATTCCTGCCTCCTTTTTTTGCAGCACTTTTAGATTGGAGCATAGATTTCAGCTTTTTCAAATCAGTAAGAAAAATTATTATTTGACCCTCAGTGATCCTGGATTGCTGGTCAGAGGCAGAAAGGGCCTTTCTGCTTTCAGGTAAGTGAGTTTGAATTCAAGCTCATCCTTTCCTCTTTGCTTAACAGGGTTCTTCTAGCATCTCCATGTTGGCATCAGTATATCCAGATAAATGGAGTGCCATGTTTGATTGGGCCTGGGTCATGAGTCTGCATCCAACTAGATGGGGTCTCCTGGAAAAAGGGAAAAGGAATGGGAATGCTGAGGTAGACTACAAGCTACCTTGTATCTTTAAAAGTCATATTAAATCATCAAATCCAAAACTGAAAATACATGAGGAGGAAAGTTTCTTAGGATCACACCCTCATGCTTAAAAATTGCAAGGTGATCTCAAACAGAATGAGGAGTCAGAAACAGAGAACAACAAAAATAAAAAGAACACTTTGTCTTGTCTTCACACATCAGAAATGCAAGAGAAATGCAATCCTGTAAATATTCAGCAGTTTCCTTAGCTTTTGTCAACTGGCAGCTTCCAAATTTTTGACAGGTAGTGTCTAAATTTCAGAAGTACTTCTAAAAGGTGCATCAGTGAATGTTCTGTCCATCCTTCTAATCTACATATATGTTTTGATTTTATAACACTGTTATTAAAATCTCATTTCTAGGTTTATACTAACACTTAGTGGCCACCTAGAGATTTCCTCTCCTTTTACCAGTCTTGAATCTCCTCACTCAGAAGCTCTTCTTGTTCCATCCTTTTTGGTTTTGCATCTTGGTTCTGTCTTGTCTTCCCCAGTAGCCTCAAGTCCAATCCAGATACCTGGAACTGGAGCTGGCCCCTTTACTCATGCAGACAGACTGGAAAATATAACTTCAACACTCTGCTAACTTAAAAAAACAACGACAACAAATCTTTAAATTTCAGAGTAATTTTAGACTTAGAACAAAGTTGAAAAGAGGAACTGAGAGTTCCTTTATATCCTTCATCCACTGTTTCTTAACATTAACATCTTCCCATGTCAGCATATATTTATCAAAACTAGGAAATTAACACTGATACATTATTATTCACTAAATTCCAGAATGTATATGGATTTCATCAGTTTCCCACTAATGTTCTTTTCTATTCCAGGATCCAATCCAGGAGAAGCACATTGCATTTAATCTGTTAAAATGAATTCTTTTCCAAGTCATTTCCAGTTAAGCTGTGACAATTGTGAAGAATGTGGCATTTTAATATTTAAGATAAACTATTCATTAGCAAAACAACACAAGTTGTCAAGACGTCACTTGTGCTGTGATTATGAGATCCTCTAGTGAAGAGTCTCTATTATTTGTTTGGCATATTTTAGCTATATACAGTTTCATACATTTTCTACAGGATGTAATAATAGTTTCCGCAGCAGTGAAACTCCAGTACTTTGGCCACCTCATGAGAAGAGTTGACTCATTGGAAAAGACTCTGATGCTGGGAGGGATTGGGGGCAGGAGGAGAAGGGGACGACCGAGGATGAGATGGCTGGATGGCATCACCGACTCGATGGACGTGAGTCTGAGTGAGCTCCGAGAGATGGTGATGAATAGGGAGGCCTGGCGTGCTGCGATTCACGGGGTCGCAAAGAGTCGGACACGACTGAGCGACTGAACTGAGCTGAACTGAACTGAACTGAACAGCAGTGAGAGGTAAGACAAGTAGACAAAAATTCAAAGCATTCTAACTTCTAGGGGAAAATAGTTTCATTCTTCCTAATATAATTAATAGAGTTTGGATTTTATTCCCATGACATGCTGTAAAGGTAGTGGGAGTATAATTTATGAAAACATTACAGGCCTGATCCAATCATCACAGTCTAAGCCACAGAAACCGCAAAGACCACAGGGCGAGATTCTTGTCAAATCAACTTCTTTAGGAGGACAAATAGTTGCCAACAACCCAAAAGTTCTCTCTAGGAAAAGAAAGCTCTCTTTAGGAGAAATATCTGGAGTAATTTTGGGGAATCTGAAGGTAACCTGGCTTCCCACCTACCGCCCACCCCCTGCCCCCAACCAGTCCCAGGTGGCTTGTGGGATCTTAATTCTCTGATCAGGGAACAAAACTGTGCTCCCTGCAATGGAAGTGCAGTCCTAACCCCTGGACCACCAGGGAATTCCTTACATTGTTAAATAAAGCTGTTTTCAGACCAATAGAAGCAATCTTGATGCAGGGTTTTTAAAAAATTACAGGGAATTCGCTGGTGCTCTAGGGGCTAGGGAGAAGGCAATGGCACCCCACTCCAGTACTCTTGCCTGGAAAATCCCATGGATGGAGGAGTCTGGAAGGCTGCAGTCCATGGGGTCGCTGAGGGTCGGACACGACTGAGCGACTTCACTTTCACTTTTCACTTTCTTGCATTGGAGAAGGAAATGGCAACCGACTCCAGTGTTCTTGCCTGGAGAATCCCAGGGACGGGGGAGCCTGGTGGGCTGCCGTCTATGGGGTCGCACAGAGTCGGACACGACTGAAGCGACTTAGCAGCAGCAGCAGTAGCAGTAGCAGCTAGGGGCTAGGATCCTGCACTGCCACTGAAGGAGGCATGGGTTTGATCCCTGGTTGGGGAACTAAGGTCCCGTATGCCACATGGTGTGACTAAAAGAAGAAAATGACTCATTAAAAAATGTTAAAGACTATGTGTCTTTCATTATAAGAGAACAATACTGTGGGTATTATAACAAAGAGCTATAAAGAATTCTACTTGAAGTCAGTTGAAGGACTTCTTCAATCCAAGAGAAATATAGAACTTTGCTAAGTATTATTCCATCTTGCTCCTACCACATTTAATAGCTTCAGATGCTGTCATCAATTACAGCATGACAAGTAAAATTTCTGTAGAAGTTTCCTCTACCCCAGAAAAAAAATTTAACAATTATCTAAGCGAAGACACATGAAAAAAAATCCAGAAACAACAAAATTATTTTACCAAGTATTACCCTATAAATAAAGAAGGCTAATGAAGATATTAAGTATTTAGATTTTCACTGAGCAACTTGTTTTCTGCAGGGATGAGGGATATGGTAATATTGCTAATTAATTTTTAAAAAAGTAAACCTGAAATAGTGCCTACTGCTTCCCAATCAGTTGCTCACCCATGATATACTGAATAGTTTATTGGTGTCTTTATATTTTAGGCACAGCTGCCACAGATGCTGACACAAAGTAGGCAACGTGTAATTGTTTGCTGACACCACCTCACATATGACCTCCTCTGTGAAGTCTTCTGATTGCTCCCAGCCCCGGCATCAAGGAAGAATCTGCATTCTTTCCTCTGTGCTCTCACTTTTACTACATAATTCTGTGATAACACTTCTCACAATGTCCCTCTTTTAGGAACAGCATCTTATTCAATTTTTTCCTTCATAGGCAAATGGCAGTGTTATGAGCGTGCTCAGAGGGGAAAAAAACCACATGAAGACACAATAGGAAGGCCACCATCTGCAAGACAAGCAGAAAGGCCTCAAAAGAAACCAAACCTGCTGACACCTTGATCTTGGACTGCTATCCTCCCAAACTGTGAGGAAATTAATTTCTGCTCATGCTGTTCAGTCTGTGGTATGTAGTTACAGCAGCCCTAGCAAACTAATACAGATGGTCACAGGTAAATGATATACAGTAAGTGCTTAAAAATAGTAGCATGCAGTTTAATATATACATATAGCATAATAGTAATATGCAGTTATTTTATATATATGTATATATATTCACACACATATACATATACCCTCTTAAATATAGATTATGCATATGCTTAGCAAGTTTCAGGACTTTATGTGCATTCATGTCTGTTTTAATGGTTATCTTTAGATTGTGTGTTAGGCAGTTGAGTGGATTATTTTTTTAAAACTGTGCATGCAAGAAATTTTGACTTTCGTTACAAAGACTTCTGTCATGGATAAAACTAATTCCCTGAGGTAAATAGGTTTGTTCCACAACTCAGTTGTCCAAATATCTTATTCGGATACAAGGCATAGAAATTTTCAGGATTCAAATTAATCCAAGAGGCAAGTAGCTCTGGTTAATTTTTCAATTGCCTTTCCTAAATCTTCATTAATTTTTTCATAAGTCATTTAGTTTTATCACAAGACAAACACAGAGTGAGGAAATAAAGAGTTGATCATTTTTGATAAACCCATGTGGATAAAAATCCACAGAAAAAAACAGTTTATAAAACTTCTTGCCAGTAAGATTTATGGACCAAAGGAAAAATGTAAATGCAGTCATCTCACTCTCTGTTCTCAACACTGCAAGGGCTTTGACTCACATTTACCTTGTCTTGAGGGCCGCGAATGATCTGGCTTCAGACTACCTGCTCTGATTTACCTTTCTACCTTGTTCCCCTTTCTTTTTTTCCTTTTTGTTCTTTAGCTTCAGAAGCATCCTTGTGGATCCTGACACAAGCTGTGTGTGTGTTTTTTTTTAAGGTTAGTTACTCATTCATGTCCGACTCTTTGCAACCTCACGGACTGTAGCCCACCAGGCGCCTCTGTCCATGGGATTCTTCAGGCAAGAATACTGGAGTGGGTAGCCATTCCTTTCTCCAGGGGATCTTCCTGACCCACGGATTGAACCAGTGTCTCCAGCATTGTAGGAAGATTCTTTACTGTCCGAGACACTAGGAAAGCCCCACTAACTGCATTTATCAGAAAGACTGCTTTTCCTGAGAGTCATATGACTCACTCTTCCCCTCCATTATAATCTCTATTTCAGCAGGATGGGATCAGGGAAATCTTCCCTATTCATTCAGCAAAAAAGCATCCTCTGTCATTCTCCATCTTAGTATCTTTCCCCCCATAGCACTCATTAATACCTGGACATTATGTTTTTGTTTATCTGCTTATTTTCTCTCTCCTATCTAACAGATTTTCAGCTCTGTGAGAACAGGAGTCTTGTCAAGAAATGTTGGTTGAGCGGGAATTTTAGCATCAACCACTGAAATCTGAGATAACAGTTTTCAATATTTCTTGATGGTACAATAAGTATTGTAATGAAGCAGTCAAATAATGCTGAGGAAATATAATCCAGTATCAGTTGAGTACCTTAGGTTTCCCCAGAAGTCTCTGTGGTGTTTGTTCTGTGTGGTTTACCCTTTGAGAGTTTCTTCTGCTCAGAACTTTTATATAGTATCTTGGATGTACCCTAGATACTCATAAATAGATCCTTGATAGTTATTCAGAGGAGCACTGTACAGTAGAAATATAATGTGCACCACATATGTACTATAAAATCTTCCAAGAGCCAAAATTTTAAAAAGTAAATACAATAGCTAAAACCAATTTTCAGAAATTTTATTAAACCTTTGGATTGCAAGATCAAACCAGTCAATCTAAAGGAGATCAATCTTGAATATTCACTGGAACAACTGATGCTAAAACTGAAGCTGCAATACTTTGGCCACTGATGCGAAGAGCTAACTCATTAGAAAAGACCCTGATGCTGGGAAAGATTGAAGGCAGGAGAGGAAAGGGACAACTAAGGATGAGATGGTTGGATGGCATCACTGTCTCCATGGACATGAGTTTGAGCAAGTTCTGGGAGATGGTGAAGGACAGGGAAGCCTGGTGTGCTGCAGTCCATGGGGTTGCAAAGAGTTAGACACAACTAAGCAATTGAACAAAAACAATTTAACCCAAAATATCCAAAATATTATTTCAACTTGTAATCATATATTGATTTTATTGATAATACAATTATTAACACAATGTGCAATATCCTTTTGCTTTGTTCATAGTACCTTCAAAATTCAATGACTTCCCTGGTGGCTCAGATGGTAAAGCATCTGCCTACAATGCGGGAGGCCCAGGTTCATTCCCTGGGTTGGGAATGCCCTCTGAAGAAGGAAATGGCACCCCACTCCAGTACTCTTGCCTGAAAAATCCCATGGATGGAGCAGTGTAGTAGGCTACAGTCCATGGGGTTGCAAAGAGTCGGACACAACTGAGCGACTTCACTTTCACTTTCAAAATTCAGTGAGTATTTTATGCTGGCAGCATATCTCAATTCAGATTGTAAATTTTAACAAAGTGAAATGAAGCTCTACCAAAATAATAAAGGTGTATGTAATGGGAAAATATTTTACATTGCTTCAGTTTTAAAATTTAAGTTAGTAACAAATAAAATCAAAATTCAGTTCCTCAATGTACTAGCCACATTTCAAGTGCTCCACAGCCACGTGGTGGCCAGTGGCTTCTGTATTGGACAGTGCGGATATATTGGACATGTGACCCAGTGTCCTGGTCATACTTGATTGGAGCATCAGCAGCCTTCTAACCACAGTTTAGCCAATCAGATTCTCACTCCCAGGAGTTTTGAGTTTTGAACTGAGAAACAGAGACAGGAGAAGTTTGGCTCTGAATCATGTTAATGGCAGATTTCCAAAAGGCACGTTTGTGAGCAGCTGTTGTTAGGGTCCCCAGAGGTTCCCTGTCTTTTGCCCTTCCAGAGGCCTGGTTGGTGGTTCAGTTCTTTGGATTCCATGAGAGAGTCTAATATATTATTTCCAATAAGTTTTTATTTTCCCTTGAGTCAGCTCAGGCTGGTTTCTATTACTTGTAATGATATTAATAAGAAAATAAAATGAACAAAAACTCATAACAAATTTCTTTAAAAGGAGATGCATAAGAGTACAGAAGGGTATACATTTATGCAAAACTGCTTTGAATACCTTAGAAAAAATCATAATTGTCCAGGATGTTATCAACTCTCAACAGAATGGAGCAGGATGTAGATAATTCAAAACAGTAAATTGATACAAAAAGAGCATCTATTTGATTTTGGAATGCATTTGTGTGAACTGGGGAGTGGGGATGGGGCAGAGCAGGAACAAGATACAGCCTTCTAATTGTTTTACAGAGAATTTAATCAGCATGAATTCTCTAAGAATTACGTTGATCACACAGCAGGTGCTTGATAAATGCATGTTGATTAATCGACTTAGAATACACCAGCTGTCGGTGCAAGAATGTGATCCACAATCAAACCATTGACAGAAGAAAGCCAGGATGGCTTTTAAAATTAGTAACAACGTGGAATTCTACATGCAAATAGTCCAGAGATGGTGCTGCTGTCTTTGGTTCTCTTCCTAGTTGAGAATAAGATAATCAGACTGCTTTGGGAGGAAGGTATTTATCGTTTAAGGCCTTAAACCTAAGTAAACATATTCTCCAGTCATTTGGTTTTAGCATCTGGAAGGGCTTCATGTTGCATACACCAAGTCAGTGGTGATAAGGGGGTAGAGGAGGGAGATACAATTACAAATGAGCTCTCCTGATCCTGGGGAGCTTTGATTTTCATCTCTTCTTAGGATCAGATAAGCAATGCTTACATTTCACAGGGCAGAAAAAGAAAAGTTAAAAAAGGTTTCAGAATACCACATTTAAATGAATGGAGTTGAACTTGAGCCTTAAGTATTACTAACAGTTCACAGAAAGTATCAGAATAAAACTACTCACAGGGATACTATCAGCCAAATCCAGAACATGGAAAATTCTACAGAACAAATGACTTGGATTTTTCAACAAATAGTAAACTGTGTAACTACCACACATTGTAAATGGCACAATTACGTTAGAGGATAATGGCACCTCCAGTAGACATGGTTTCAGGGTGAGTTCCCTACATGAAGGTTCTAGGGTGGAGAGTTGTATGCAGAAATGTATTAGATGAGACCTCTGGGGAGGTAAGGAAGGCAGGGCTGAACAGTGGAGAAGCTGACTCCAGTGAGGTTTCAGCTGAGGCCTCAGTCATTCCATGTGGGGTTCTGAAGGGGAGCTGACCCTTCAGAGTTGTCCCAAATTGAGACAAGGGGCCAGACTTTTTATATTCATTTGATACAGGCTGCCTCCTAGTAGGGGTATAACTTCGGGAGAGGCAGGTCCCTGCAGCCAAGAGGGGTTCCCAGCAAGAGAGGAGGCAGTGAGCCAACTATAGTCCATACTCCCAGCAGCTTGGGGATGAGGGTGCTGGCCCTGAAGGGCTCTTGTTGGAGCACAACAGTATTCAGCACAATGCAGTGTGGTATAAAACAGAGTTAAGTGTTGAGATTATTAGTGACACTTAGCTAATCTTTGGGCTTCCCTGGTGGCTCAGACAGTAAAGAATCTGCCTGCAATGCAGGAGACCAGGTTCAATCCCTGGGTCCGGAAAATTGCCTGGAGAAGGGAATGGCTACCACTCCAGTATTCTTGCCTGGAGAATCCCCACAGACAGAGGAGCCTGGTGGGCTACAGTCCATGGGATGGCAAAGAGTAGGACACAGTTGAGCGACTAATACACTTCAGCTCATCTTTAATCCATAATTTGCTCAATAATGACTATTTTATTTAAAAATTCTAATGGAGTACCACAGTACTATGAAAGTTTTGGCATTCAGTCAGTGGATATGCTGAAATAAACTATTGTGTTATAAATAAGTATTGTGTGATACTCACTTGGTAAGCCTTTAGTGGTACTGTCAGTATTGGAACCCTGGGTGGGGGGACACTAGCCATTTGCCTCTCAGGCTGCCATATCTGTTCTCACTGGCCTCTCCCTTCTGGTCTCCTCTGACGACTTCTCATATCTAGCCTGAGAATTTTCAAACACTGTAGGGCTTAGTTCTCAGACCTCTTTTATTCTTTTTTGAAAAAAAAAAAAAATCTGATTATCATTTCCTAAATATTCCCATCCAGACTCATGACTTTAAATACCATGTAGACTTGATGATTCACAGATATTTATCTCCAGCCTCACCTATTTCCCTGAACTCTGGACTGGTACATCTAGGTACTGGTCCATCTAGACGGTCAACATCTCTACTTGATTATCTACATACTAGTTGGTTAGCAACAGATATCTTAAACTTGGCAGTGTCAAACCAAGCCCCACTCCCTCTGCAAAACTGGCTTCACCTGCAATCTTCAAATATCACAGCAAATAACAGCCTCACTTCCCAGTTGCTCAAGCCAAAAATCTTGAACTCGTTAGGTCAACATCTCTACTTGATTATCTACACACTAGTTGGTTAGCAACAGATATCTTAAACTTGGCAGTGTCAAACCAAGCCCCACTCCCTCTGCAAAACTGGCTTCACCTGCAATCTTCAAATATCACAGCAAATAACAGCCTCACTTCCCAGTTGCTCAAGCCAAAAATCTTGAACTCATTCCTGAGTATTTTAAAGAAAAAATTTGGACATTATGTCAATTAACTCACAGATACTTCATTATACATCCTCTAACTGATAAGTATTTCCCCCAAATAACCACCATGCCTAACAAAATTATGCTTAATATCATTTGATAACTGGTGTATATTCAAAAATCCCTAGTTGTCATAAAGATACCGTTTTAGAGTTGCTTTGCTCAAGTTGGGACTGAAATAAAGGATAAAGTCAATAAACAAATACAAAATATGTCAGGTGGTAATCAATACTGCAGAGTAGAGGGGTAAATAGTACAGAGCAGAAAGGGCTAGTTAGTTTGGCTATTTAATTCAGAGTGCTCAGGAAAGGGCTCTCTGATGAAGTAACATTTGAGTTTAGAATAAAGTGTTTCAAGGAAGAAATGACCAACTATGTCATACACTATATATATAGGTTAAATGCAAGGTGAAGACTGAGAACTGATCTTTGGATATGGTAACACAGAGGTCACTGGGGACTTTGACCAAAGCTGCTTTTGTGGCCTGTGTGTATGCTTAGTCGATCAGTTGTGTCTGACTCTTTGCAACTCTATGGACTGCAGCCCACCAGGCTCCTCTGTCCATGGGAATTCTCCAGGCAAGAATACGGGAGGGGCTGATTTTTTTTCCAAATGGGAGATGTTATAGTATGTTTGATACTAATGGGAATGATTACTAGGGAGAAATAATGCAGGAGAGAAAAGGAACAATCGCTGGAGGACCTTGAGCACGTAGACGGGGAAATAAGCCAGTGCACAACTGCAGAGGGTGGCTTTAGACAGGAGGGGTGTATGTGTGTGTGTGTGGCTGTGTTAGTTGCTCAGTTGTGTTCAACTCTGAAGCCCATAGACTGCAGCATGCCAGGCTCCTCTGTCCATGGAATTCTCCAGGCAAGTATACTGGAGTGGGTTGCCATTCCCTTCTCCAAGGGATCTTCCTGACCCAGGGATCAAACCTGAGTCTCCTGCATTGCAGGCAGATTCTTCACCATCTGAGCTACAGGAGGACCAACAATATATTTACAGATCCAGGAAAGGAAACAGATATTTGAGCACTGATGCTGGCAGGCCAGTAGCTGTGGTGATAGCTGTGGATATTCTCTTCTCTGCAAAATAGGAAGCAAAGTCATCACCAGAGGGGTCAGGAGACGTTGAAGAGTTCAGGAAAGAGGAAAAGGAATGAAATCACTCTCTAGGAAATCTAGCCAATGGGTTAGGGAACATACTGGCATTTCATTAAAGGCCTGTTTGAGGTTGGGGCCATGAATTTGTAATGAGTAGTTGTTGGTTTTTTTGTCCAGTCACATTTAGCTGCTGGTGTGACACAGGAAGTGAGTTGGTTTTAAGTGGGGCTGGAGTTTGGACATAAAGTACAGTAGAGGGAGATCTGGGCAAAGGATTTGAGGGTGTATGCAAAAGAGTAATTATAATGATGAATCATAGGATATAAGCTGGATAAGTAGAAACTAGACAAAATGAGGGGGAATAATGAGCAGTGAAAAGGAAACAGTGGCCTTTAGGCTTCAGAAGGAGTGGAAGAATTGTGGGAGTCAAGGTATGGTGGGAGAAAGCTGGGAAACAGGAGGTGTTGGTAGACATAAAGCCAAAATAAGTAGTCAAAAAAATAAGGGAGTTGCGTAAATAGACAGTTTTATGTTCTGATAGGGGGGATGCAAATTGGTATTCTCTCTCTTGGGAGGCAATCTTGAAATAACTATCAAAATGTTAAATTCTTTTGACCTAGCAATTTTCCTCCCTGGGATTCATCTAACAGTTACAGTTGTGCAGTATTGTTTGTAACAGCAATAAACTGAAAACAATCTAAATCCATTGACAGGGAACTTAATGAATAAATTATGATACAACTCTAAAGGTTGGGATACTATGCAGCCATTACAAAAGAGTGACTTAGACAACTACCATTTAAAAACCTCAGTGTAACTGATTTAAGCAAGAGGCATGAGTTCAGTTCATTTCAGTCTCTCAGTTNTTAATGAATAAATTATGATACAACTCTAAAGGTTGGGATACTATGCAGCCATTACAAAAGAGTGACTTAGACAACTACCACTTAAAAACCTCAGTGTAACTGATTTAAGCAAGAGGCATGAGTTCAGTTCATTTCAGTCTCTCAGTTGTGTCCGACTCTTTGAGACCCCATACACTGCAGCATTCCAGGCCTCCCTGTCCATCACCAACTCCCA
>SJYT01060800.1:2785-18770 GCA_006410635.1 Cephalophus harveyi
CTGCGGGCGCAGAGCCCGTGGCTCAGGAAACGTGGGGAGAAGTGGAGCTCTCGCGGCCGCCCTTGACATGAGCGGGCGCTGTCCGTCATCGCCGCGGGCTCGGCTCGGGCTGGCTCCCCACGCCAGGCTGGCGGAGGAGCCGGGGGCCGCGGGCTGGGCCCGGGCGCTGGGTGGTGCACGCAGCTGGCTGTGGGGGGTGGCGCCCCCCGCAGGAGGGGCAGGGGTCTCGCTCTAGCAGGCGGGGTGGCCTCCCGGGGCGCTGGTGTTTCCGGCGGGAGGGGCCGTCCTGGAAGGAGTGGGGTCCCGAGCGCTCCTTCCGAGCCCCTCCCCCCGTCCCGAGGTCCCCCCGGTCAAGGGCGTCGGGGGGCCCCCACTCTGCCTGAGTCTGAGGCAGGCCGCCTGCTGAGCGCGGGGCTGTCTGCATGCGCGGGACGGTGCGTGCGCGTCCTAACCCTGCCCCGTCCTGCCTCCGAAGGTCTCTTTCGATTCCACCAAACACCTGAGCGACGCCTCGATCAAGAAGCGGCAGCTCGAGAGACAGAAGCTTCAGGAGCTGGAGCAGCAGCGGGAGGAGCAGAAACGGCGGGAGAAGGAGGCGGAGGAGCGCCAGAGGGCGGAGGAGAGGTGCGTGCTGCGGGGCCGGGCTCCGCGGGCCTGGGGGCGCGCGCCTGTCCCCTCGGAGACGCCGCGGGACTGCGTGGCCTGCGGCCCACCCCCAGGGCACCGCCCGCTTCCCACCCGGCCTTCTCGCTGAGCCTCCCGGGGCGCCGTGCACCACCCTGCTGAGGCGGGCACGGAATTGTTGTCCATCTCACAGGTTTTTTGCGTTCAGGCTGAAGGTGCCTTAAAGTGAAGTAGGGAAGTGAGGGTATTGTTGGCTTGTCCCAGCCAGAGCTGTTTAGGAGTCCTGTAAAGTAACCGAGAGTCAGGCGTCTTGGCTCATGACCTTTGTTTCTCGCTTTGACGTTCTGGCGCTGGTGGAAAAGAACCCGCCTGCCTGCTGGTGCAGTAAGAGAGAGTGCGGGTTCGTTCCTGGGTTGGGGAGATCCCGGAGAAGGGAAAGGCACCCCACTGCGGTATGCTGGCCTGGAGAATCCCATGGTCGGGGAGCCTGGCGGGCTGCAGTCCATGGTGCGGCAGAGGGGGACAGGACTGAAGGGACTAAGCATCGCGTGCTGTGAGCCCTGCAGGCAGGCTGGCCAGTGTGCCGAGCTGGATGCTGGGAAAGTCCATCGTGACTCCTGTGCGTGGGCGTTTCCTCCCGCACTTGTCCGTGTGCGCGATGGGCACGGTTTCTCGCGTGTGTTTTGCAGAGTGCTGTCTCAGGCGTGTGTGGTCCGGCGTTCAGTCCTCACCAGCCTGTGTGTGTGTCTGGGCTGAGCTGATTTGTGTGTCGCTCTGGCCCTGGGGCTCCTGTGTGGTTCCCGTTTGGTTCCGAGGGTCACTAACGTAGATTCGGGCCTTTCTCTGGGGTCAGCGCTTCCCCTTGTCTGCCCCGGAACCCAGTTGCAGAGCGGCAGCTGCTGGCGATGATGCTGGCCTCTGTGCAGGCAGCTGGCGAGGGTGTGGACCCGGGAAGGGGGTCGGGAGCTCCAGAGTGAGGCCGTGGCTGCAGAGAGGACAGATGCCCAGAGAGGGCGAGGTGTCCTGGCTGGCATGGCGGCTTCAGGTGGCGGCCCCAAGCGGGGAGCAGTTTGGATCTCACACTGGATGAGGCTGCGGGGTCGACATGCCCGCCACAGGCTGAACCAGGGAGCGCCGGCGGCATGCGGAGCACGGGTCCTGGTCCCAGGCAGGCCCCGTGCTCTCTTCCGCAATCGACCTTGCGCCCACTCCCCGAGCTGGCCGTCGCAGAGGTTACCCCACGGCCTTTCCAGGGCCTCGGGACAGGCACTTTTCTCCACCTGCACAGTAATGCGGGGAAAACTGCCCCGAGGGTGGCCGTTGAGCTCAGGCGGCAAGGGTGTCGTGGTGGGGACACTCACAGTCGGCGGGGCGGTACCTCTGACGGGGCTGGCCTGGCATGAAACGTGGGCCCGTGGGCGCCTGGGAGGCCCTCGGGTGTGCAGGGCTGCGTCCAAGCCCAGCTGGCCTCACTGTTAGCCTGCGGGCCTGCCCGGGAGCCTGGGCGTCTGTCCTTCGTCAGGGGCGAGCGAGTTGGTCCTTTGTTGCTAATGAGGCACGGCGTGGCCTGCAGCAGCCCTGTTCCTGGTCACGGGCCCTCAGCTGGACAGGTGAGGGCTCTGGGCACTCGGGGCCGCTGGCCGGCAGTCTGAGCGGCAGCCCCTCACCGATCCCTGCTGCGGGAGGCCTTCTGCTGTGCGGCCTCCCGGACGCCAGCGTCCTCGCGAGCTGCCTCGCCTCCCTGCGTGGCCCGGCCTCCTCCATGGCTGGCGCTCGGGTCCTCCGGCCTCCTCGCCCAGTGCTGCTTCTCTGCTCCCCTGGCGCCCTGGGAGTGACGCCGGCTCCTCTGCAGAGTGTCCTTCCTGGCCGTGGCGTCCTCGGGCCACGTGCTGTCCAGGGGGGCCTTGCCTCTCTGCTGTGCCCACCCTGCCCCTGGCCTGAAGGTTAAGTCTGAGGGGTGCGTGTGTTCAGTGAGGACACACTCATTGGTCTTCCCGCCCCTGGAGGTCCGGATCCCTCCCAGCCGTGCCGGGGTCCTGGTTTCTGGGTGAGGAAAGGGTGCTGTTGGGTCAGAGTTGGCCGGCGCTGTGCGGGTGCGTGCGGAACTGCCAGTGTCCGCAGCTGACCTCACGGGCTTTCCGCAGGGGTGCGAGCTGTGGGGCCCCGCCTTGGGGGACACCCCCCAACCCCCCCTAGAGCAAGCCGGATTGGCTCTGTGTCACTGAGCGTGTGCCTTTTCTGCAAGTCCCCATGAAAGGCCGTGCAGTGTGTTCGCTTGGGGGCTTCCAGTAGCTGGGTGCTTCTAGAACCTTCCTGCCACCGGGTGCATCCCTGCGCCCCTCCAGCCCCGGGGCTGGGGGCTCGGGATGGGAAAGCCCAGGGCAGGGGCCCTTCGTGCCGTGGGAGCAGGGCCCGCCCAGCGCTGGGCTGTGCCCTGTGGCGCCCGTGGTGGAGGGCCTCTCCCTGCGCCGCCGCGGCCCGTCCTGGCTCGTCTGCTCTGGTCCCTGCCGGAGCAGCTGGGTCTGGTGAAAAACTCCGCTGCGCACGCGTCCGCCTTGTTTGTTCCGATGTCTGGGCTGGGGTCGAGTGTAGCCAGGCTCTCCCTGGAAACCTGGGGCAAGCCTCGCGCTGTGCGCCCCTCGCTCCTGGGGGCCTCGGCCGCGGCTGCGATGTCTGTGCGGACGGAGCGCTGAGGAGCCGAGCGCCGCGATCGCCGGCCCGGGCCGCGGCCCTCACGGAGCCGTCGTGTCCCGCCCGCCCGCGCAGGAAGCAGAAGGAGCTGGAGGCGCAGGAGCGCGAGCGGAAGCGCGAGGAGAAGCTGCGGAGGCGCGAGCAGAAGCAGCGGGCCCGCGAGCTGCGGCGCAGCCAGAAGCAGCTGCAGAAGCTGCAGGCGGAGGAGCAGCGCAGGCTGCAGGACAGGATCCGGCTGGAGGAGCGCAAGCTGCTGCTGGCGCAGCGCAACCTGCAGTCCATCAGGCTGGTGGCCGAGCTGCTGAGCCGCGCCAAGGTACCGCCCCCCAGGGGACGCCCCGCCCTCGGGCCGCTCCGCCCACAGGGGCTGCCAATCTACGGGGACGCCCCGCCCTCGGGCCGCTCCGCCCACAGGGGCTGCCAATCTACGGGGACGCCCCGCCCTCGGGCCGCTCCGCCCACAGGGGCTGCCAATCTACAGGGACGCCCCGCCCTCGGGACGCTCCGCCCACAGGGGATGCCCCGCCCTCGGGCCGCTCCGCCCACAGGGGCTGCCAATCTACAGGGACGCCCCGCCCTCGGGCCGCTCCGCTCACAGGGGCTGCCAGTCTATAGGGACGCCCCGCCCTCGGGCCGCTCCGCCCACAGGGGCTGCCAATCTACGGGGACGCCCCGCCCTCAGGAAGCTCCGCCCACAGGGGCTGCCAATCTATAGGGATGCCTGGATGTTTAGGGAGGATCGGCCTTTGGGACGCCCGGCCTTCACAGACATGCTGCTCCTCGCTGGCGCAGGTTCTAGCCTGCGGATGGTGTTTGTCGCGGGGGACCGTGGTTGCAGCGCCCCGTGTTGCCCCAGGCCCGGGCTGTACCCCAAAGAAATGGCAGCACTGTGGGTCCACGTCCCCGCATCCACGCCTCCAAGGCCCGGCGCCGCAGCCTCGCCAGCGATGGAAGGGCCGCTGCCTGGCCCCACGACTCTCTCTGCGCTCCCGCTGCGCCCGTGGCGCCGGTGTCCCCCAGGCCAGGCGTCCCCGACCGCCCGGGAGGATGGGGCGGGCCCCAGACGAGGCACTGTCCCCGTGGCAGCCCTCGGAGCCGGGCCGTGCTCCCGCCCCCGCTGCCGTGAAGCTGGCTGGCCGCCCTGCGCGGGTGGCGCGCGTGGAGCCCAGGCAGCTGCGGGGCGACCCTCACCTGCCATCTGGGCCCAGCTGTGGCCAGTCTGCGGGAAGGAGCGCAGCATGCGTGCCGAGAGCTGTGGCCGCGTGTTCTTATTGCGTGGTGAACGTTGAAGGCCCCGAGCCGGCCAGGTCTCCCCGCCTCCCACACCCATGCGGGATGCCAGCTGTCCGCACCGTAATCTGGGGCCCATGTGGCAGGGAGCGTGCCCGGAGGGCCCGGGCTGCCCTCGAGGCGCCCCCACCCGGGGCTGTGCCGGGGAGGTGTGCCGGGCTTGCTCCTGGCTGACGGTCACTGCCGCGCAGCGTGCCACCCGGAGAGGCCGGGTCCACCCGAGAGGGGCCCCTTTCAGGAGGCTGTGCCGGGAAGCTTTGCCGGCTTGCTCCTGGCTGGCGATCGTGGTCTGCGAGCGTGCCGTTTGCAGGGGCCTGGGCTGCCTTGAGAGGCGCCGCTCCCTCCCCCTCCCCCGCCCCCCCCAAGGTTGTGCCCAGGAGCTTTGCCAGGCATCCTCCTGGCTGATGACCATGGCCTCCGAGTGTGCCACCCAGAGGGGCCCGGCCCCCGATAGGCGCCCCTCCCCGGGCTTGTGCCCAGGAGCTTGCCCTTGGCTGCCGGTCGCTGGGCTCCCGGTGTGGTGGGACCCGGCGGGCCGCGCTGCAGCCGGGCCGTGCTTGGAGCGCCCGCCTGCGCTGCGAGCCCGGCTCAGGCCCCGCCGTGCCCTCTGTCCGCAGGCCGCCAGGCTGCACGAGCAGGAGCACCGGGAGGAGCGCCTGCGGCTGCAGCAGCTGGAGGAGCGCCGGCGGCTGCAGGAGGCCGAGCTGCGGCGCGTGGAGGAGGAGAAGGAGCGCGCGCTGGGCCTGCAGCGGCGGGAGCGCGAGCTGCGCGCGCGCCTGCTCAGCCTGCTGCTCAGCAAGAAGGCGGACGAGCCGCGCGCCACCGCCGCCGAGCCAGGCGCCGCCGCCCCCGCCGACCTGCTGCGGCCGGTGCTGGACATCCAGGCCGCAGCGCCAGCCCGGAGGAGCGCGGCCGCCCGCGCAAGTCCCGCAGCCGCAGCCGCGAGCGGCGCAGCCGGCGGGAGAAGAGCCAGAGCCGCGGCCGCGAGCGGGACCGCAGGGCCAGCTCCAGCCGCAAGCGCAGCCGCCATCGGCGCGGCGACGACAGGCCGCGCTCGGGCTCCGCCGGCCGCCACCGCAGCGCCTGGAATAGGTAATGCAGGCCGCGCGCCCCGGGGCGCCTTCCCGGAGACCGGCCGTGCCCCGCGCCCCGGGGAGCGTCCCGCCCAGGAGCGCGGCGCCCCAGGCTTCTCGGCCAGACTCTCCTCCCGGCGGCGGCCCTAGTGCGTGGGGCTCGTGATCACGAGCTTCGGTTTCCCATCAAACTGTTGATCCAGTCGCTTTAATGTCTCCGGTCCTCCCTGGATCAGGAGAAGCTCAGGGGGCTGCGAGCTGTGAGCATCGGAGACCCCGCCGGGCGCAGCCAGACCCGCGGCGCGACATCGGGCCACCCGCAAGGAGACGCCGCGTCCTGACCTCACGGGAGCAGAGCCAGGCCGCAGTGGCGGGACGTACCTGCCGGCTTCCAGTCCTGCAGCCGCGGCCCCCCCGGGCATTAACAACAGGGAGCCTCTCGCTGGAGGTCTTTGGTTGGTTTTTTGTTTTTCCTGTTTTTTGTTTCGTTTTTTCCCCCTTTTCTGTAGGGTTAACCTATTGGGAATGAANGTACCTGCCGGCTTCCAGTCCTGCAGCCGCGGCCCCCCCGGGCATTAACAACAGGGAGCCTCTCGCTGGAGGTCTTTGGTTGGTTTTTTGTTTTTCCTGTTTTTTGTTTCGTTTTTTCCCCCTTTTCTGTAGGGTTAACCTATTGGGAATGAAGCTTGGGTGGGATGCCAAAGGCAAGCGGCTATTAAGGCGGTTAAGTCACCGGAAGGAAGCTGCCTGCTGTGAAGCACGGAAACTCTTCACGGGCGTGGGCTGCTGCAGACGGGATTCAGAAGGGGCCCAAACTTTCACTTTCTAGGAATTCAAGTCATCCAACATAGAAAAGAAAAAGCTTCAAGTGGTACACAGGGGTCCCAAACATTCATTTTTTACAAACTCAAGTCATTCAGCATAAAACAAAAAAGCAGGTGGGTTTAAAGTTAGCTTTGGTTTCTAGTCAAGGTTAGCCTGTGTGGTTTTTTTAAGAAGCCATTTTGCTAAATTATTTTTACTTGGAACGTTTCAGATTTAAGGCTGCAAACTTGTTAAATTTTATAATTGTCAGCTTCTCCAAGGGAAGCTCGGAAATACTTAAAAATAGCTGTAATGTCCACCTTAGGAGAGATGGTGTTTATTCCAGTTTGCATTTTTATGGTAAAATAAAATCTTTTTTTCCAATGAACTCATGTTTCCCATGCTCACGCGGGGGTTTTTTGTTTTGTTTTCAAGTTCTTCAGGCTATGTCACAAGCTGAGCATACTCTAGCGTCTTTGGTTTTTTTGAAATCACTTGGTCATTTGTCAGTGTTCGTTTCACAGGCTGTTACTATCCTAGCATAACTCTCTAGAGGAGAACATGGGTCCTCAGAGGCATTTGACTTGTTTGCAAGTAAGTGTTGCTCAGTCGTGTCCAATTCTTTGCGACCCTGTGGACTGTAGCCCGCCAGGCTCCTCTGTCCGGGGGATTCTCCAGGCAAGAATCCTGGAGTGGGGTGCCGTTTACTCCTTCAGGGGATCTTCCCGACCCAGGGATTGAACCGTGGTCTCCTGCATCGGCTGGGAGATTCTTTAGTTCACAAAAGCCATTTTTTTTTAGCTACGTGCTATTTTGAAAAAGTGATGGGAGGAAAGAGGTTCTTTTGTAGCCTTGAGGTGGTGGGTGGGTGTCGGTGGCCCTGCAGGGACGCTGCTGCTGAGAGAGGGGCGTCTGTGTGAGTCACTAACTCGTGTCCCTCTCTTTGCCACCCGTGGACTGCAGCACGCTCACTGTCTCCCACGATTTGCTCAAACTCATGTCCACAGATCCGTGACGCCATCCAGCCACCTCATGCTCTGTCCTCCCCTACTCCTCCGGCCCTCGATCTTTGCCAGCGTCAGTGTCCTTTCCAATGAGCTGGCTCTTTGAATCAGGTTGCCCAAGTATTGGAGCTTCATCTTCAGCATCAGTCCTTCCAATGAATATTCAGGACGGATTTCCTTCAGGGTGGACTGGTTGGATCTCCTCGAAGTCCAGGGGACTCTCAAGAGTCTTCTCCAGCACCACGGTTTGAAAGCACCCATCCTTTGGCGCTCAGCTTTCTTTAAGGTCCAGCTGTCACACCCGTATATGACTACTGGAGAAACCATAGCTTCAACTATATGGGCCTTTTATCGGCAAAGTGATGTCTCTGCTTTTTAAGATGCCGTCTAGGTTTGTCAGAGCTATTCCAAGGAGCAAGTGGCTTTTAATTTGTGGTTGCAGTCACCATCCAGTGTGATTTGGGAGCCCAGAAAATAAAATCTGTTACTGCTTCCACTGTTTCCCCATCTATTGGCCATGAACTGATGGGACCGGATGCCATGATGTTAGTTTTCTCAGTGTTGAGCCAGTTTCTTCCCTCCTGTCTTTCACCCTCCGCAAGAGACTCTTTAGTTTCTCTACACTTTCTCCTGTTAGAGTGGTATCATATATATATATGAGGTGGTTGATACTTCTCCTGGCAATCTGGATTCCAGATTGTGCTTCGTCCAGCCCAGCGTTTCTCATGATGTACTCTGCGTAGAAGTTAAATAAGCAGGGTGACAATATACAGCCTTGACGTCCTCCTTTGCCAATTGGGATCCAGTCTGTTCCATGTCCGGTTCTAACTTTTGCTTCCTGACCTGCATACGGATTTCGCAAGAAGCAGGTCAGGTGGTCTGGTATGCCCATCTCTTGGAGAATTTTGCACTGTTCGTTAGGATCCACACAGTCAAAGGCTTTAGCATAGTCAGTGAAATAGGCGTAGATGTTTTTCTGGCATTCCCTTGCTTTTTCTGTAATCCAGCGATTTTTGGCAATTTGATCTCTGGTTCCTCTGCCCTTTCTAAACCCAGCTTGAGCATCTGGAAGTTCTCAGTTCAGTTACTGCTGAAGCTTGGTTTGAAGGCTTTTTAGCATAATTCTTGCTAGCATGTCAAATGAGTAAAATTGTACGGTAATTTGAGCATTCTTTTGCATTGTGAAAACTGACCTTTTCCAGTCCTGTGGCCACTGCTGAGTCTTCCAAATTTGCTGGCATATTGAGTGCAGCACTTTCACAGCATCATCTTTCAGGGTTTGAAATAGCTCAGCTGGAATTCCATCGCCTCCACTAGCTTTGTCTGTAGTGATGCTTCCCAAGGCCCACTTGGTTTCACGCTCCTTGCTCTCCAGCTCTAGGTGAGTGAGCACACCGTCGTGGTATCCGGGTCATGAAGATCTTTCTTTGTACAGTTCTTCTGTGTATTCTTGCTGCTCTGCTTCGTCTCTTAGCTTCTGTTCAGTCCGTGCCGTGTCTGTGCTTTTTCATGCTCATCCTCGCGTGAAGTGTTCCCTTGAGAGCCCCAGTTTGCTTGAAGAAATGTCTCGTCTTTCCCGTTCTGTTGTTTCCCTTATTTCTTTGCATTGTTCATTGAAGAAGGCTTTGTTTTCTCTCCTTGCTGTTTTCTGGAATTGTGCGTTCAGCTGGGTGTATCTTTCCCTTTCCCTGTTGCCTTTCACTTCTTTCCTGAGCTATTTGTCCAGCTTCCTCAGACACCAGTAGCTTCCCCGGTGACTCAGCGGTAGAGAGTTCTGCCTGCAATGCAGCAGCCCCGGGAGAGTCAGCTTCTCTTCCTGGGCTGGGAAGCGTCCCTGGAGAAGGGGATGGCAGCCCACTCCCGTGTTCGTGCCTGGAGAGTCGCGTGCACAGAGGAGCCTGGCGAGCGGCAGCCCGTGAGGTCGCAGAGTCAGGCCTGAGCGTGCCCGCGGAGAGGCACTGTGCCTTCCTCGGTCGGGCCTCCGTCTACGGGTCCCACGCGCACGGACTCCACCAGCCTCGGCCGAGAGCGGTGTTCGCCAGCTCAGCTTGGCTGAATCCGGTGACACAGAAGCACAGACGCAGGAGACAGGACTCTGCGACGTTAACATCGCAGAGCGTTGGTGCCAGCGGCGGGTCCCCCCGCCCAGGGTGATGGTGTCGGGCTGGGGGCGTTTGGGAGGTGACAGGTTATGCAGGTGGGGACCCCGGCACGTCCTCAGAAAAGACTCCCTAGGGAGCTCCCCCGTCCCTCCCCCGCGGGCTCGCAGCGAGGCGACGCCCTCTGAGAAGCAGCAGGCCCTCAGCAGACGCGGAGTGCCCCGCCAGGGTCCGGGACGCGCGGCCCCCGGGCCCCCGAGGGGGCTTCTCCTGTCGCCAGGGCCCCCTCAGCTGCTCTGGGACAGCGCGCGAGCCGCAGCCGCCCGGCACTCGGTACTGAGAACATGCACGCACGCCCCCGCTGGCTCCGGGCAGCAAGCTAAGCCATCCCACCGCGCGGCCTCCAGACTGAAAGCATGCAAAACGTTGCTCCCTTAAAACAGAAAACACGGGGCTCGCAGGAGTACCCACCACTGTCCTCGGCGGACGGCAACGCAAGGGGAGAAGGCGCTGGCAGGGATGCGGGGAAGTGGCTCCCCGGCGCTGCTGTGGGACGCTAACGGAGGGCAGCGGCTGGTGGGAAGCTAACGGAGGGCAGTGGCTGTGGGAAACAGTTGAGCACCTTTAACAAGGCAAACGTGGAAAAGGAAATGGCGACCCACTCCCGAATTGTTGCCTAGAGAATTCCACGGACAGACTACAGTCCATGGGGTCGCAAAGAGTCGGACGTGACTAAGTGGCTAATGCTTGAACAGTCAAACATAGAAGTTCCATGGGACCTACTTGTCCCACTCTACATGTACACCCGAAAGATGTGAAAAGAGTTTTCCGAGAAAGACTTTCTCCTGTAATTTTCATAACAGTGCTGTTTACAACGGCCATGAGTATGGAAATCATCCAGGTGCATGGGTGGATGGGTGGATGGGTACGTTATGTGGATGGATGGGTAAGTGGGTGGGTGGAAGGGTGGGTGAGTGGATAAATAGATGGATGGCTAGGTTATGTGGGTGGATGGGTACGTGGGTGGTTGGATGGAGAGATAAGTGGGTGGCTGGATGGATAGCTGGGTGGATGGAAGAGTGGGTGAGTGGTTAAATGGATGGATGGCTAGGTTATGTGGATGGATGGGTAAGTGGATGGGTGGATGGATGGATAACTGGTGGGTGGTGGATGGAAGGGTGGGTGAATGGATGGAAGGGTGCGTGAGTGGATAAATGAATGGATGGCTGGGTTATGTGGATGGATGGGTAAGTGGGTGGGTGGATGGACAGATAAGTGGGTGGCTGGATGGATAGCTGGGTGGATGGAAGGGTGGGTGAGTGGATAAATGGCTGGGTTATGTGGATGGATGAGTAAGTGGGTGGGTGAATGGATGGAAGGCTGGGTGAGTGGATGGAAGGCTGGGTGAGTGGATGGAAGGCTGGGTGAGTGGATAAATGGATGGATGGCTGGGTTGAAGGATAGGTGGATGGATGGATCAGTGGGTGGTTGGACATGGATAAGCAGCATGGGGTCCCCGCACACAGTGGAATAGGGCGCAGCCATGAAAAGGAGTGAAGCTCTGACACGGGCTCCAGCGTGGGTGGCCCCCGAGCACACGATGCTCAGTGGGAGAGGCAGACAGAATGACGCATGGCCTGGGACTTCGTTGATGGGAAATGGCCAGAACAGGCCAATCCAGAGAGACAGCAAGTGGGTTCGTGGTGCCAAGGACGGGAGGAAGAGGATGAGGAGTGGCTTTCAATGGGGACAGGGTCTCCTTGGGGTCGGGAATGTGATGTGACAGGCGTGATGTCTGCACAGCACCGGGAAAGGCCTGAGATCTTGCGAGCTCACCTAAAACAGCGTTACGTTATGTGCATTTTCGTTGTCGCTCAGTCGTGTCCGACTCTCTGCGACCCCTTGGACTGCAGCCCGCCAGGCCTCCCTGTCCGTCACCAACTCCCAGAGTTCACTCAAACTCATGTCCATGGAGTCGGTGATGCCCTCCAACCATCTCACCCTCTGTCGTCCCCTCCTCCTCCCGCCTTCCATCCTTCCCGGCATCAGCGTCTTTTCCAGTGAGTCAGCTCTTCGCATCAGGCCGCCAGAGTATTGGACCTGCAGCTTCAGCATCAGTCCTTCCAGTGAATATTCGGGGTTGACGTGCTTTAGGAGTGACGGGTTTGATCTCGCTGTCCCAGGGACTTGCAACATTTTAATGCAATATTGAGCATTTTCCTTGCATAAAAGCCTAAGAGGGTGTTTCGGCTTCTACTTTTGATTTCTCCTTTCCCTGGGCTCTGGAAGATCACTTGGTCTAATGAGTGGACAAAACTCGGGTCCACTCACCTGCAGAGAGTTAAAACCAACCTCCTGACGGTGGGTGGAGGAGAGGGCAGCTTTATTAGCCCAGGTGCTGGACGGGTGCTCGACGGCTGCTCAAAAAGGGCAAGCTCCCCCCCGAAGGCTTTCAGCCAAACTTCTTTAAAAGGCCATGTGGTGCCGGAGGGGCCAGGGAACGTCTGTGATCAGCTGGGGCAGGGCTCTCCATTCACAGTGAGAGAAGCTCACAGCCTGGGGTCATGGGGGGTGGAGCGGGGTTGGAAGGTTTCTCAGCCGTCAGTCCTCAGGCGGCAGTCGGTCCGAGGGCACTTTGCTCCTCGGTTGCTTAATTTCAGCCACCTGGTGGTGATTTCAGCATCTCCAAAACAGTTCCGGATGTGTGCATCAGAAACGGTTAGCCGTGAACTTTAGGGAGGAAGTGAATGGGAGGGCGTGGGGGAGGGGGTCTCTTCCTGCAAAGGTGCCTAAGAGTCCTGCTCGGTTACAAGGATTTCCCCGGGCGCTTCGGGCTTTCTCAAGGTTTGAGTCCAGTTCAGTCACTCAGTCGTCTCCGACTCTGCGACACCATGGATTGCAGCACGCCAGGCCTCCCTGTCCGTCACCAACTCCCAGAGTTTACTCAAACTCATGTCCATTGAGTCAGTGATGCCGTCCAACCATCTCATTCTCTGTCATCCCCTTCTCCTCCTGCCTTCAATCATTCCCAGCATCAGAGTCTTTTCCAGTGAGTCAGCTCTTTGCATCAAGTGGCCAAAGTACCAGAGTTGCAGCTTCAGCATCAGTCCTTCCGATGAATATTCAGGACTGATTTCCTTTAGGATGGACTGGTTGGATCTCCTTGCAGTCCAAGGGCCTCTCCAGAGTCGTCTTCTTGTAATCCCCAGACATCGGGCAGCCCCGCCCTCTCGGGCCAAATGCAAAAGATGAGGATGGATGGCCCCTGCCCACCCCCACATCCCAGGCTCAGACGATACCATCTTCCTCACGCCCGCTCGGTACCTCCTTACTCTCAGACCCCCGCTGCAAGACACAAGAGTTGTGGCTGCCCGTCTGAGAGATGAACCCCGCCGTCCACCAGTCCCCCAGCGCTCTGTGACCCTCCAGTTACTCTTAACATAGCCACGCGTTGTGGGAAACACACTCACTCAGGACGATGCGGATAGCAGAGTGCAGTTGATTACACCGGCAGGCCCAAGGCAGACTCTCCTCTTAGCCAAGGATCCCGACCAGTTTCTCTGAAAACCTTATATGCCCTAAGCGTCCGTGCCCAAACCCACCTCCCCAAATTCCCTGAAACTTGTCAGAACAAAGGAAAAGAAAGATGCAGAGTTAACCCATGATTCGTAAGCCTGAAGCCTGGGTGGTTATAACAGTGGACGATTATCTAAGCCTAGGTAGGTAACTGGACAATTATCACTAGGCCTGTGGTCATTCCCCAGTAAGCAGAATAGAAAGCATGATTCTGCTCGGTCACACAGATAATTAGGGTATTCTTTTAGATGACGGAGAGTCTAGGTACGAATCCTGCGGTTCTTCCATCCGGGGGGTCTGGTTTTCCAGTTGGTTGTTGTTTCCATAGAAAGTGGGCATAATGCTCAAAGACCACAGTCTGACCCGAGATGGGGTCCTGCTCTCAAGACGGAGCCTGTTCTGTTTCCTCCTTTAGTAAGAAATCTGTAGGGGTTTCTGGGGAGCGTGTGACAAATGGCCACGAGCTGGGGGCTTACGTAAGAAACACTTGGCACGCGAGCTTCTGCCCAGTCAGGTCCGACTCTTTCGCGACCCCATGGACTGTAGCCCTCCAGGCTCTTCTGTCCATGGGGACTTTCCCTGTAGCTCAGATGGTAAAGAATCTGCCTGCCACGCAGGGGACCAGGGTTCCAAGAACGACTGAGCGACTTTGAGTTTCACTTTCTGCAGAACACGGGCGCTTTTCTGGTGATTCACTGATAGAGGATTCGCCTGCAATGCACGAGATGTGGGTCCGATCCCTGGGTGGGGAAGGTCCCCTGGAGAAGGAAATGGCAGCCCACTTGCCTGGAGAATCCCATGGGCAGAGGACCCCGGTGGGCTACGTCCATGGGGCCGCAAAGAGTCGGAATGACTGAATAACTGGCACACGTACTGGAGTGGGTTGCCGTTTCCTCCTCCAGGGCATCTTCCCCACCCAGGGATCGAACCTCGGCTCCTGTGTCTCTGGCACTGCAGGCAGATTTTTTTTTTTTTTTTACTGCTTGAGCCACTGGGCTAAGAAATACTCACGCTCCCCTTAAGAGCGAAGATTCCACCGGGGACAACTGAGACCCAGGGCAGCCAAATACATAAATGTTACTTAAAAATCCGTACGTTGATTCCCTGCAGGCCCCTCTGGTACAAAGTAGGAAGGTGGAGTTTCTTCAAAGTTAACCCGTGAAGTGAGGCACTCTCGCGAAAAGGAGACCAGACGTCTGAGGTCAGCGGGTCCCAGGGCGGAGCTCCCCGCCTCTTGCGGCTTCCGGGGGCTCCAGGCGTCCCTTCCTGGGCTGGTGGCCGCCTCCCTCCCGTCTCTGCCTCCGTCTCCACGTGGCTTCTCCGCTGCGTCCATGTCTCTCCTCCTCTGTGTCCTATAAGGACCCTGTCCCTGGGGTTTAGGGCCACCCCCAGCCAGGAGGACCTCATCTCAGACCCTGGCCTTTATCACACCTGCAGAGACCCAAGGTTCCAGGGAGTTTAGGGGAACAGTCTTCAACCCAGAGCAACATCCCAGTTTCAGAGATGTCCGATTTTNGCCTCCATCTCCACGTGGCTTCTCCGCTGCGTCCATGTCTCTCCTCCTCTGTGTCCTATAAGGACCCTGTCCCTGGGGTTTAGGGCCACCCCCAGCCAGGAGGACCTCATCTCAGACCCTGGCCTTTATCACACCTGCAGAGACCCAAGGTTCCAGGGAGTTTAGGGGAACAGTCTTCAACCCAGAGCAACATCCCAGTTTCAGAGATGTCCGATTTTTTTTTTTTCCTATGTCTTCGCCAGCCACAGTACTTGGGGTCTTAGTTCCCCGATCAGGGATTGAACCTGTGTCTTCTGTAATGGAAACTGCACTGCCAGGGAAGGGTCTTTAAAAAGGTTTTTTTTAATCTGCATTTTGCAGCTGATGCAACCATTTCTCACGTAGTGACTGCTGGTTTAGTCGCTAAGTCGTGTCTGACTCTTTGTGACCCCATGGGCTGTCACCTGCCTGAGTCCTCTGTCCACGGGATTCTCCAGGCAAGAAGACTGGAGTGGTTTGCCATGCCCTCGTCCAGGGGATCTTCCCAACTCAGGGATCAAGCTTGTGTCTCCGGCACTGACAGGTGGACACTTTATTGAGCGAACCACCCAGTGACTAGCTCGTGTTGAGTCTTTGATTTTACACATCAGACCTGGAGTGTTTTAAAAGCCCAAAACCTGATTTCCTGATTGCGGGGATCCAAGCTGGCCCATTTGAACGCAGAGTTCCAAAGAATAGCAAGGAGAGATAAGAAAACCTTCCTCAGCAATCAATGCAAAGAAATAGAGAAAAACAATAGAATGGGAAAGACTAGAGATTTCTTCAAGAAAATTAGAGATACCAAGGGAACATTTCATGCAGAGATGGGCTCAATAAAGAACAGAAATGGTCTGGACCTAACAGAAGCAGAAGATATTAAGAAGAGATTGCAAGAACACACGGAGGAACTGTTCAAAAAAAGATCTTCATGACCCAGATAATCACGATGGTGTGATCACTCACCTAGAGCCAGACATCCTGGAGTGTGAAGTCAAGTGGGCCTTAGAGAGCACCACTACAAACAAAGCTAGTGGAGGTGATGGAATTCCAGTTGAGCTGTTTCAAATCCTGGAAGATGATGCTGTGAAAGTGCTGCACTCAAAATGCCAGCAAATTTGGAAAACTCGGCAGTGGCCACAAGAGTGGAAAAGGTCAGTCTTCATTCCAATCCCAAAGAAAGGCAATGCCAAAGAATGCTCAAACTACCGCACAATTGCACTCATCTCACATGCTAGTAAAGTAATGCTCAAAATTCTCCAAACCAGGCTTCAGCAATACGTGAACCGTGAA